>JABUQX010072172.1:85000-86045 GCA_015478945.1 Trachelipus rathkii
GGTATGTAAAAATGCAAATTTTTAAGTTATAAACATAAAAAGAATAAATTTTTAGTAAAAACAAAATGTTTAAAGAAACAAAACAAAAATAAATAAAAGTTTTTGTGTTATATTATACAAAATATGACTTGAATCAATAGATCAATAGATCATTAGATCAATAGATCAATAGATCATGGAAGAGTAGGAGGGTAGCTGGAGGGCAGTTTGATTAACTGATTTACTGATTTACTGCTTTAGGGTATGTAAAAACGCAAATTTTTACGTTATAAACATAAAAATGAAAAATTTTAGTTAAAACAAAATGTTTATAACAAATTAAGCAAAAATAATAAAAGTTTTAAAATACATAGATTCTTTGCATTTAAATAAAAATAAATAAAACTAAAATAAAATAAGTAAATAACATTAACTTTTAACAAAATACATAAGAAAACGAAATGTATATATTAAATATGAACGGCCTTAGGAAATTCCAAAGACATGTCGGCTATTGACTTGATATATATATATATATATATATATATATATATATATATATGTGTGTGTCTATAGCGAAGATATGTAGATATATATATATATATATATAGCATATATATATATACTATATATATATATATATATATATATATATATATATATATATATAATATGGTTATATATATATGTGTGTGTGTGTGTGTGCGTGTGTGTGTGTCTGTATAGATATTAATATATATATATACATATATAAGGTTAGTTATATATATAGTTATATATATATATATATTGTTGTTGTTATTATATATATATATATAGTTATATATATATATATATATATATAGTTATATATGTATATATATATATATATATATATATATATATATATATATATAAATATATATAGTTATTATTTTTATATATATATATATATATATATATATATATATATATATATATATATAATATATATATATTGAAGCGGCGCACGAAAACGCGAAAGTTGTTTCAATGATAAATGCGAAACGTATAAACACCCAAATTATAACTGAACGAAGTATTTACC
>JABUQX010072173.1:2500-7500 GCA_015478945.1 Trachelipus rathkii
AGGATGATTTGGTTTTGTGTGGCGAATCTGAAAAGAGTTTGAAAGGATTGGTAAAGATATTTGGTTGGGTGTGTAAAAGGAGGGGTTTGAAAGTAAACGTAGATAAGAGTAAGGTTATGGTTGTGAGTAAGGACAGTCCTCAGTGTGAGGTTGTTAGATGGTGAGCAGTTGGAAAAGTGTCTGATATTAAATATTTAGGATATATATGTTGGATGAAAAGGCGACGGATGATACAGAGTGTAGTAGGAAAGTTGCGAATGGCAGGAAGGTGGCTGGTGCAATTAAATCGTTGGTGAGGATGGTAAAGGACTAGTCTTGGGAGTGCGCTAGGGTCTAGCTGAGGGTATGTTTATTACTGTGTTAATGCCATAGTAGTTCAGAGACTATGGTCAGGAATCAAGAGGTATAGATCTAAGTACAATTGTTTTCAAGATGGGACAATCTTATGTGAGTGTTAGGCTGTTAGAAGAAGTTGATAATGAGGAATGAAGTATTATAGAGTTGTGTGGGTGTGAAGAAAGGGATAAATGAGAGAATAAATGAAAGTACGTCGAGATGGTCATGTGGAAAGAATGATGATAGTCGGTTGGTTAAACGGATGTATAGTGGCGAGTGTGCTGGGAATCGACCACTGGGAAACCGAAGAAAAAGTGGATTGAATCAGTAAAGGAATGCCTGGAGGAGAGAAATGTGAGTTGGCAGAGGCGAAAAGAAAGGTGTATAACGGGACTGAATAGTGGGGTTTTGTGAGGAGGTATAGTTGTAGCCCACCTGGGCCAAAGGAATGAATCCACATTGACGATTACCATAGTGAGGATCCGTGGCGGTCCCGTGAAGCTACTAGGGTGGAATGTTCTGACTCCGACGAGTTCTTACTAAAAGCTATAAAAGGGGCCTTAAGGTTAGGCTTTCTTTTCGACTTGCTTCATATTCTTCTACTACTTTTCTGTTTCTGGGTGCACTGTTAACGGCACTCCTTACCCCGTCTTGGGGAGAGAGGGTAGGTGATGATGATATGTATATAATATATTATATATAATATAATAGTATAATATATATATATAATTATATATATTATATTATATATATATATATTATAATATATATATTATATATATTAATATATATATTATAGAGAGTTTAGAGGATTGGTGGAGAGATTGTGGCAGGGTATGTAAAAGGAGGGGTTTGAAAGTAAAACGTAGATAGAGTAAGGTATGGTTGTGAGTGAGGCACAGCCTCAGTGTGAAAGTTATGTTAGATGATGAGTCAAGCTGGAGCAAGTGTCTGCAAGTTTAAATATTTGTTATGCTGTGGCGAGAAGGGAACGGATGATTTGCAGAGTGTGTAGGAAAGTTGTGAATGGCAGGAAGGGTGGCTGGTGCAATTAAATCGTTGGTGAATGGTAAGGGACTAGTTTGAGTGGCGCATAGAGTCTTACATAGAGGGTATGTTGTTACCTGTGTTATTGTATAGTAGTGAGACTATGGTCTGAGATAAGAGAAGTATAGATCTAAAAGTTCAATGTGTCAGATGGACAGATCTTACTGGGGCATGCTGGGTGTGAAAAGAATTAATAAGGTTGAGGAATGAACGTATTAGAGAGTGGGTGTGGTGTGAAGAAAGGGTAAATGAGAGAATAAATGAAAGTATGTTTGAGATGGTTTGGTCATGTGGAAAGGATGAATGAAGTCGGTTGGTTAAGCGATGTATGCTGGAGAGTGTGTGTGGGAGAACACGGCAGGCTGGGAGACCGGAAGAGGAAGTGGTTGAGAGTGCGGTAGATGAAAAGCTGCGAATAGTCTGCGAGAGGAAGTAGAATGTGTTTGGGGCATAAGAGGCGAGAAAAAGGTGCATATAGGAGAGAATCGGCGGGGTTTTGGTATGGGTGGGCATGGGTTGTGGGACAGACGCACTTGGGCAGGGAGGGATGAAGCCCTTACATTGAACGAATTTACCATGTGAGGGTCCGTCGCGTCTATGATGCTCTAGGGTGGATTTTTCTGTCTAGTGACGAGCTCTCACTAATTAATGGTCCAGGGGGCGCGGTAAGGCTGGGCTTTCTTTTCGACGTTTGGATCATGTTCTCCTACTGCTTTGCTTTTCCGATGCTTGTAGCGGCCACCTTACCCCCAATCTTGGGACAAAGAGGAAGGTGAAGAAAGAAAGAAAGAAAGAAATATATATATAATATTATATATTAATATAGGTATAATATATATATATATAATTATATATTATATATATATATATATATTATATATATTATATATCATATAGTATATTATATATATTTATTATATATATATATATATATATATAATATATATATATATATATATATATATATCATATATATATCTATATATATATATACTATATTATATATATATATAATATATATGAGTTAAACTTATATTATAGTTTATATAGTTAGTATAAATTATATATATATATATATATATTATATATATATATATAATTTATATATAATATATATAATATTATCTATATATATATATATATATTATATATATGCAGTTTTTCATAAAGTATTGTATTGTATTTGATACTGATACCATGTACTTGTACTTGTACTTGTACTTGAACAAATTCTAGAGTACGTATGCTTGTACTTGTACATGAACAAATTCTAGTGTACTTGTACTTGTACTTACTTGAACAATTTTAGAGTACTTGTACTTGTACTGAGAAATGTAACTTGAACCAGCCTGATATATACTATATATTATAAATATATATATATAATATATATATATATAATATATTTATATATATTATATATATATATATATATATATAATAATATTATATATATATAAAGAAGGTGAGAGAGGATATATTAAATTTGGACTGTGATATTCTGGCATACCCGGATGACTTGGTCTGCTGAAACGAAGAGGGAGATAGCTGAGAGAGGTGCTGACATGTTTTGCGAATAAGCTTAGAGAGGACGGTCTGACTATGAACACAGAAAAGAAAGATATCATGGTAGTCAGTAGGAAAGCAAGGATGAGAGAGCTGAGAGTGAATATGGAAGGGACCGAGATAAAGATGGTGGAGAAATGCAAACACTTGAATGGAGTATTTGGAAGAGAAGGAGGAAATGTACAGGAGATGACAAGTAAGATAGCTCAGTATGGGGGAGCAGCTGTTATAGGAGTGTACCCCATACTGAAAGATGAACAAATGAGTATGGAGGTGAAAAGGGTGATATTAGAGGGAGTATTAACACTGATTCTATATGGGGCAGAGACATGGAGTACAACTACAAGAGAGGACAGTAGAATACAGTCGGCAGAAATGTACATTTTGAGAGCGATATTGGGAAAGACTAGAAGAGACAGACAAAGAAGCGAAAGAATAAGGGAGGAAGTCAGGGTGAAGTAAGAGATATAATAAAGATAAATGCAGCCAGATTTAGGTAGTGGGGAACCTGGTAGAGATAGAGGAGGATAGAGTGGCAAGAGGAGATGGGAGAAGCGAAGACCGGAGTGAACAAAACCAAGAGGAAGACCTAGGAAGAAGTGGGAGAGCTAGGTGGAGGACTCATTGAGAAGACATGGAATGCCGTTGATGCGGGAGCTGAGAGAAGAGGGAGTCATGAAGGAAAGAGAGGATGGAGAAGATGTGCTGGCTCCGCTGATAGGGTCTTGACCCTCCCTGGGAGCGGATGTAAATTGTAAGTATATATATATATAATTATATATATATAATATATATATAAGTAATTAATATACTACGTATATATATATATAATTATATATAATATTATATGAATATATATAGTATATATATATATATACTATATAGTATAATAATATATTATATTATCATATATATATATACTTATATATATTATATTTATTATTATTATTTATCCAGTGGGATGGACGGCAAAAAATCAAATTGATTGTTTCAACTATTTTGTGTCAGCTTGATTTTTTGGCTTTTATTTGCTTATTTTGCTTTATATATATATTTTTTTATTTTTTTTTTACATATTAAGTGATTGTAAGAAAAGTCGAAAATACAAAAAAATTAAGAATAATTGTAATAGCAAGGCTACCCTGTTTCAAATTTCTAACACTGAGCAAAAGATGTCAAAAGAATCATGTTTCAAACACGTGTTTCGCTTTTATTTTTGATGTAAATATAATTGATCGAATTATTAGAAATAACTCTTTAGTGTTCTGTTTGAATGTGTCATAGACTAATAAGCCTATTTTAAGATTTTGAACTCAGAATACGGGCCTAAGGGAGTTAAATAATACTTAATGAACTTAAAAAAAAAAGTTCTTGTTTACAAATTAATAATTTCGCGTGAGCTCGTCACGTTCTCAAAAAAATTCCAAAAAACCAGAAAAAATCAAAAAATCAAAAATTGAATTTTTTCTCAAAAAATCAAAAAAAATCTCCAACCATTATTATTATTATTATTATTATTATTATTATTATTATTATTATTATTATTATTATTATTATTATTATTGATTTTTATTATTATATTTATTATTTATTATTGATTATTATTAATTATTATTATTAATTATTATTATTTATTAATTATTATTATGACTTTCCCCAGAGTGGGGGGGGGGGCGAAGTGAGCAGCATACACCGGAAACAGAAAAGTTGTTGAAGAACATTACATAGGTCGAAAAGAAAGCCCTCATTTACACTTAAGCAAGAACCCATTGTAGTCATAAAAATCTAAGAGACTGCTACGAACCCTCACTGTGGTATCTAGCTAATGTGGGGTTCATTCCCTTTAACAGGCCCACAATCATACACCCTCAACAAAACCCCGCATTTCACTACTATTATGCACCTTTCTTCTCGCCTATGCCAAATTCACATTCCTTTACTTCAGACATTCTTTTACTGACTCAATCCACTCTTTCTGCGGTCTCTCCAGGCCCTTGATTCTCAATACACACACACCACTATACATCCGCTTAACCAACCCACTATCATCC
>JABUQX010072173.1:12500-21885 GCA_015478945.1 Trachelipus rathkii
GGTGCCGGAGCCAACTCTTCAGATTCACATAAACTCTTTCTAGAAATTCAACTCTGAATCCTCTCACCAAATTTCAGTCTTCTACGAACACTTCGAATTTTTAAGGTGGGTGGGGTCCCCTTTCGGGGGACCACGTTGAACGTACTCGTTACGACGAGGTTACTACCATCTAACCCTCTTCTAAAATTTTTAGCCGTTATGATAAAGCTTCACTCTAACCCATGTAGATATATATCGGAGCCATAGGTTGAGCCGGAGTCGGAGCTAAAATCATTTCTAATAATATTATAATAATAATAATATAATAATCAATAATAATAATAATAATATAATATATAATACATAATGAATAATAAAATAATATAATAATAATAATAATAATAATAATAATAATAATAATAATAATAATAATAAGAATAAGAAAAAACTTCAGAGGCTGAACCAGAGTCGTTCGCGCTGGCAGAAGCGGAGTCGGAGTCGGAGCCGGAGCCGGAGCCGGAGCCGGAGCCGGAGCCGGAGCCGGAGCCGGAGCCGGAGGTCGTCAGTGGCGTAAAAAAACGAGATTAATTGCAGGAATCGTTTTCGACTGAGAATCGATTCCTTCGGGAATCGAATCTTCGTAATAATATAATAATAATATAATAATATAAATAATTAATAATAATAATAACTAATAATATAATAATAATAAAATAATAATAATAATAATAATGTGTGTGTATGCGCACGCGCGCGCGCTCACGCGCTCTGTGGTGACTACAACTCCAATGACCGCTGCTGCTGCAGCTGCTGCTACTGCAGCTGCTGCTACTGCGTCAGGAATAATAAAAAAAATAAAGAAATAAACATAAAAATGAAAATAAAGAAATAATAATAATAATAATAATAATAATAATAATAATAATAATAATAATAATAATAATAATAATAATAATAATAATAATAATAATAATAATAATAATAATAATAATAATAATAATAATAAATAATAATTAATAAATAAAAATAAATAAAAATAATTATGAACTAACATAACAAATGCATTACCTTACCAGTAAAAACACGAGTTCTTATCACCTATCACTGATAAGATCGAATCGGAGACCCTCCGTGACCCGAGTAGTGTCTTGTAACTATTGGCTATTATATGCCCATTTAAAAAAAAAAAAAAATGACAAGAGTAAATATGAAAATTATAGAGCAACATCCCTGGTGTTCCATGCGAGTGAAATATACAAGAGAATTATAGAGAGAAGACACAGAGAAAGTGTAGAGAACAGACTGAACGAGGTACAGAACGGGTTCAGACCTAAGGAAAGTGTAATAGCTCTCTTCTTCAGTATGAATACGTTAATGGAAACGATTGGGTGTTTGACAATGGAATTGTATGTTGCATTCATAGATTTTGAGATGCTTTTGACACTATTATACCAAGAGGAAAATGTGGGAACCTTCAGTAACCACCAGTTATATAGAGTAGACTCACCAAGTTGGTGTGAAACATCAAAAATGTGTAAGTAGTTATTGAAAGTGGTGTTAGAACAGTCATTTTATGAGTGACTGGTTTCAGTTGGGTCAGACGTTAGGCAAGGAGGGCTGCTATCACCCTTACTTTTATTATATACATAGAGAGATGAATAAGGGAAGCTGAAATGGTTGGTTTCTTTAAGGTTTCTTGTTAACTATAAGAAGAAAAAGTAAGGTTGAGGCTGCTGAAATGATTGTTCGATAATTTGTGTTAGTTAAGCCACCAAGCGGAAATATTTCGTGAAAGTTTGTAAAGGCACTTAGTTAATAAAAATATTCTAAAACTATCTATTAGATTACAAGAATCTCTTTGGCTGTAAATTATTGCAGGATATTTAACTACAGTATTAGAACTGGCGTAAAATGTGTACTTAGCTATACTGTGTTCCTATCGGAGCAATCATTAAGATGCAACAATTGAGATTGTTCTGGATAATGCGTAGAATTGAGTTGTGAATGGTATTATGCTAGCAATCATTAAGATGCAGACAATTGTTGTTCTGGCAGATACCATTCTTGGCCAATTTGAGAAAGATATGCAAGAAAAAAGGATTTGTTGAGCCGTTTTATGGACGATTTCGAGGTGTACACAAATTAAGTATTTGACAAGTTATATATATATGAGATATTACGGGAAATTTTTGTAAATTATGTGACTCTACAAAATTATGTAATCAATTTAAGTTGTTGAAAAGACTGCTAGTAATTATAGAAAATTTAACTTCTAAAAGATGATATTACGCTATTTTCTTACCCATGTGTGAGCAAATAAGAAATGGATAATAGGATACAATAGTGTCTGTGTAAAAAAAGTGTACCGATGTTTTTCCAGAAGTTTCAACAGTTATAATGAAATTATTTGGTAAATTCATTAAAGTTGGGATTTTATAAACAGAGAGTAGATATTATAAGGGATAGTGTGAATGTGTGCAGGTTTGAAAAAAAGTAATGAATGTTCCACCTGGTAGGAGAGATGCAGAGTTGTGCAAAAAGGGACAGTCTGAAGAAGTTGAATCACTCTTATATATAGATATATCTAGATATATATATAGGGATGTTAATAATTAAATGAAAATTGTGCGAGAATTTATTTGTATTAATCTTAAGGTAGTTTTCAAGAAGTACCTGAAAATAAATGTCTTGGAAGAAAGCCAATGCTTGTGGTACAATAAAAAAAATATTAACTTACACTAAAACTTTAATCTGGCTATTATTTGCAATTGGGACGATTTCACATTACAAGATTTAGGAAAACTCTTAAAAGTACGATTTTCCTAAAATTATAAGTTGATATCATATTGGTAATTCTTCAAAATTGGTTTTTTAAAACATTAGAGGTAGACTTAGGCGTTCAGCATTTAGCTGCATATATATATAAATAGCTGTCTTCGATTTGAAATGTGGATGCTCGTTAAGTAAGGGTGCAGACAAAGAGAATTTATTATGTTGTTTTAGTGTTCTTAAATTGAAGGGTTTTAATATTAAATTTCGAAATATTTGTCTCTCTCTACTAATAACCAATAGTATTTCGGTTAGTGTGAGAAAAAGCGCGTGTTAAAGAATATAAGACAATTAACTTCATAAAACAAATCTCGCGCATATCGTCTCCTCTCTCTCCATTCTCAAATGGTATAACTATCTTCAACATGTACGGAGTGGTGTGAGAGTAAATCATATCATATTGTATATATTATTTAGGGTAAATCTTGAAAATTGCAGGTCTTTTTTGAACAAAAGTGTTATTTGTACAGGCATTTGAAAAAAAGGCAAAAATAATGTGTTTCATATTGAAATGCAATTCCAAAAAAGCAGAAAAGTCTGTGCATTATTTAGAAAAAATCGTACTTTTAAGTGAAAATTTAAGCAAAATGTAAGCACCATCTTGAAAATTTAAGAATAATGAGTAAAACATAAAGCACTTAAGGTATAAAATTATTTATATCTCATAAACCTAGGGTTATAGATATTTAATTATGAACATTAAATATTGGATTATAAAAACCAAATATTGAAATTTTATTAAAAACTTCAATTTAAGAACGTAACACTATAAGATGACATAAAGAGTATCTACCTTCAAGGTTCTTATGCTTTGGCATGGTGAAATACATATCAAATAAAACAAATCATATTTATTTTATACAAATTCTGCAAAGAAACTGACTCTGCTGTGAAAAAGAGAGAACTCAAATAATTAGTACCTTTAGCACAAATATAATGTTAACATTAAGTTTTTGTTAAGGGAAAAAAAAAATAGAACCGGTCTTTTAAGTGTATTCACTGGAAATAAGGTTGGATAGTAATTGATTGAAAAGTTTGAAGAATAGAAGGTTACGTAAAATTTTTAAGTGAAAAGATATTAGTGTGATTTTATTAAGACAGATGTTTTCAAAATACTAAATTGCGCAGAATAATTTTGGTGAAGTGATATATGAAGACAATAATTCGAAAATGTTTTCATTCACAAAAACGTGTTAATTTGAACGAACATCTCGTAAAAAGTCTATTAATAAGGATTCCTGACGTATATTACTAGCTGTATTTTGAGAAAATTGCATTTTTAATTGAAACTATTCAATCTAATGGTTTTCATATGCTGAATAATACCGTTTAAAAAACTCAATTTTAAGATTTACCAAATACTTTCAAATTATTCCTCGAAAATAGTTAGGATATTCGTACTTTTAAGGAGGTTCATAAATTCATATAATAAGTGGAAATTTAAGTAAAGTCGTTAAAATTTTAGAAGTTAATATTATGTCTTTCTATAATATAATTCGCTCAAGATGTGTTTGCGAGAAAAGTCCTAGTTCACTGTATTTGTTCAAAGGTACACTTAATTCAACCTATTAAATTATTAAATAAATTCATTAAAAAAAACACTGTTCAATTTAAGAGGATCACCATAAAAACCACTATGTGATAATAAGGAGGTTCTACTTTTTCTGTTCTGTTTTTGAAAATTTGCCTATGTATTAGCGAATTGAAGACCAACATTATATATCTATCAAAGATGCCTGAATAATTACCGTAATAAGATGACATCAATTTAGGATTTACCAAGAGTACTTCTCAATAATGTATGTGCATAAATATAGATGAAATGCGGAGCGTAATTATCGAGTATAAATTTGTAATGAGGTCGAAAAATTAAGCAAGACAAAAAAATAATAAAGCGTAATTTTAGAAGATATATGTTATACTTCTCTACTTAAGGAAGATTTTTCAAAACTAATTGAAATATTTGTGTTAATATTTACACCAATGGCAAACTCTCCTTCTCTGATGGTAAGTACTTATTGCTTTACAAACGAAACTAAATAAAAATCTAATCCCTGATAAATATTGGCACTTTTAATCTATGTGTTGACATAGTACTACTTAAACTTGAAAGTTGCAAAAAAGATAGTATTTTCTTCAAATGCGTGGAAAAGAGATTTACCGTTTACTCGCATAATTTTTAAGGACATTTTACCAAGATCAGAATATTCAGAATATGGATGTGACAAGTTTAGTGAGAAAATTCGTACTTTAAAGCAATTTAATAAATGCTCTCGTAATTGTGAGAAATTTGAAGAAGGAGAGCGATAATTGGTTATAAGTAATAATACTGTTTATATTAGTTGGATAATGGAACATTTAAGAGAAAATTTTGGAGCAACAGAGCCCAAAATCAAAATACTGGGAGGGGTAATATAAAAAACGAAATATTGACAATTATCGATTGAAAACTCACGTCAATTTATAAAGATCGACTCTAGAAAGGCGTATTAGATTAAATTCTGACTTCCATAGCTATTTTGAGGAATGGCATTTCAATTGTAAACACCCTCAGATTATTCTTTATTCATGAATCCTGAAGATTAATATACGTTTAAAAAACATACAATGTATTATAGTGAAAGAATTTTACCAAATAATTTCAATAGTGAGATTGAAATTTAGCCGAACATACATCGGGTACTTTTAAGAGTCTTTCTAATGTGATATAGGAATATGAAATATGTAAGCAGAGATGAAGGAACAAGGTTGATAATTAGAAGATTTATAGAGAGATTGATTATAATAAACAGGTTTATAACTATATATACCTGGAACTTAATTCACAGTTATATAAAAGACAAATATATCGCAATATATACAGTTAGAGAAGATAAACGTCAATTAGTAAAGATTCAACGTAAAAGCTATAAATAAATAACTCTCCTCTTTCTGACCTTTCTTGGACATCATACTGTCTCATGGTTTCCAGATGTAAGAAACGAGACAAAGATTCATTATAGCGAAAAGATGGACATGGAAGAAAAATCACCGTTTAAAGGAACTTCAAGGTTAGTGTTACCAGGAGTTTAAACACAGAATAATTTCAAAAGTTCGAAAATTGCTGAAGAAAGGTATATGTTATTATTTGAAGAAATTGAAGATTGATAGTTGTAAGGATAAATCACGCAAGTAGTGAGACAAGACTCGGTGAATATATTAGAAGTTTAATAATTTTTTTATCTTAAAAACAGGTTTTTAAACTAATGAAGAAATATTTGGTTGATGATTAGAACACTTATTGTAACCTTTCATGAATAGTGATGGTATCAATAACAGGAAGAACTAAAACTAGTTAAGTAAATTCACTTTTCTGCTTTTTGAAATGCATTTCGAATGAAACACATTATTTTTTCAAATGCTGAAAATACCGTTAAAGAAACTCAATTTTAAGATTTAACCAAATTAAATTCAAATGTTGAAATTTTAGGAAGATACATTGTTCTAAAGAGTTCATAATAATTGTGATTGTGTAAATTTAAGCAACAGCGATTGCTGAAGAAGGTAATGTTTTTAAGTTTCTAAAAATGTATTTTATGGAGATTAACTTGAGTAGAAACATGAAAGAAATTAACACAAGGCATGTCTTTTATGTATCACCAATTAGAAAACATGAGGAAGATGATGTGAAGTTGATGAGAGTGAAGAGAACTCATCTAGTGAAGAAGAGGAAAATAGTAGTGAAGATAGTGAGGAGGAGGAGAGAAAGAGGAGGAGAATGACCAAGAACAAAAGTTTAAATATATCAAAACTAAAGATAGGAGAAGAATATATGGTCAAACAACCGGATGAGAAAGGTGGGAAAAGAACTGAAATTGTAGTAGAGGAGGAAAAAAGGAGGTAAAATAAATATCTTATAATATTATAGGAGAAGACAATGAGAAAAAGAATGGATAAACCTAAAAAGATTATGATGTGAAAGAAAAAAATAGGGAAAAAACATAAAGCCAAAAATATAATCGAGAAGATGAGGAAGAAAATAGCAAAAATGCGATGATGAAGAAATATATAATAGGAGAAATGGAAGACTGGAGAAATGGCGAAAGAGTAAAAAAATGGCCAAAAAAAAAGGAACTTTTAAGTTGGGAAAGAAAATGAAGTTTATGAAGAGGTAGATTTGAATAAAAACATAGTAATTTTTAAAAATCTCATTATTGAAAATAAGTCAAAAAAAAAAAAGAAGGGGATAAATTGTAAAGCCCGTCTAGTTGCTAAGGGATTCGTGGAAAAAAATCGACAAAAGGACAGTGGCTTGTGAATCCTCCTACTTTATGCACCTCAAGTTAAAGTTGCTCTGACAATAATAAAATGAATGATATAAGAATAAATACTTAGATTTAAAACTGCATATCTTCAAGGGAAACACTTTAAAAGGAATGTCTATTTAGTACCACCAGATGAAAAATAAATTTTTAATAAGTAAATGATGGGAAATAATAAAAAGGAACCAGGAGGTGAAAAAGTAAAGTTAGAAAAACAATTTTACGTGGAAGGAAAAGGTAAATTGATAGGAATAATGGGAATTCATGTTGATGACATGATTTATGGAGGTGAAGAGAGTTTCCATGAAAAAATAATTGAAACTGTAATCAGCTTTTAAAGTTTGTGTAGATACATAGATGAGATAATAGCTTGCATAAGTTTAAATACACATAAGCGAAAAAAAATGAAGACATTATATGGATCAGAATAAATATATACAGAGAAATTAGAGAAAATCGACATAGAAAAAGGAAGAATTTGGATGAAGATTGGTAAGGAAGAACAGGGACGTTCTACTTCGTTCTGTATTTAGGAAAAACTTAATTGGCTAAGCACAGCATACTGGCCTAAGTTTAGCTTCTTGTAAGTAAACTACGTAGAAAATGCAATGTGCGGAAAATGGTCATAACATGAATGGAAATAATAAAATAGTAGAAAAAACAAAACCTTTAAGGACTGAGTTTGTATTAACTTTTAAAAAAGGGAAAAATTTTAATTTCTGTTTATACTGTATTTTTATTTTATCTAATAATTCCAACGACTCAACCTGTGTTATGTTGTATTATTACAGATAGTAATGGAAGGAAAACACCCAATTGTGTGGAAGTCGAATTAGCAAAGAGTTGTAGATCCACTTTAGGCTGTGTGAAACTATGGTATGGTTAGAAGCCATAGAATGCTGAATATATAAATTTTATGGAAGAATTAAATGTGATGACTGAGGAAGATTCTAAAGTAGAGATAATCGTTAAAACTGATTGCAAATCTCTTCGTGATAATATTCGGTCAGAGTCTGGAGTTAAAAATAGAATGTTAGAATAATTATGTTGATATCAAATCAAATTGGGAGGATGTATTTATTATTTAAAACATTAGAGATGGATAAGCAACAGAGATCAAATTGCTGATGGATTAACCAAAGAGAATAGTAATAATAAAATTTGGAGTTTATTAAAGAGAATAGATTAGGAGGAGATTAGAGGGAGAAAGAAAATAGTTTTAGATTGATTTTATTTTCAGTCTTGTGTAAGAAGACATTTCAAATGACTAAAGTGAAGAATCGGAAGATGTTCTTTAATTGCGGAATGTTTTTTTATTTAATTAGTTATAATTTTTTTTATTATCTTTTCAGTTATTATACTAAATAAGTGAATTAATAAATGATGGACTTTTTATTGATATAAAGATGTTAGACATTAGTGAAAGTTAAAGAAAATAGAGTTAATTAAAAAGTAGAAAAAGGTTTAATTAAAGTAAAAGTAGAATAATAATTGTGGACTGTATGAATTTACATACGTAGTAAATAATAAAGACATTAAAGAAAATAGAAAAATCTTTTATATATTGGCAAAGGAAGAGAGGTTTTAGGGCCTTTCACCAATCTGATGATTTTGACTGTATATAAACGAATATCTTTTGACATTAGTTTTATGCATTACATATATAGTTTATAATAATAAAAAACTATCTTATTCGCTAACTTCATTGGACAACAGTAAGTCTATATGTTTTTTTTCTAATATATTTGTATCTTTAGAAGTTTTTCATATATATATATATAATAATATATTATATATATAATATATATATTATATATATATAATATATATATATATATATATATAAATATATATATATATATATATATATGCTTAATTTAAAAGTATTTACTTGTCAAATTCGTAAATAAATAAAAGAAAATTCAAATATCTTCACATTTTATTCGTGAATATTTTAAAGAAATTTTATCTAAGAATATAATGGCAAGAGTATTTGATTTCTTTTCTATTATATTAAGGGATACAAGCATAAATAAGGCGGATGATACTATAGTCAATAATAAAATATGTGACAGCTATTACATTAAATAAAAACGATCAATTATATAGAACACTCCTAAAACTATTAATAAATTAAATTTACTATACTTTTCTGCATTTATTATGATTAAATGGCATTTAAGTGAAAAACACATAATTAGTTTTGAAGAGCATGAATAAAATTACTACGTTAAAATCTCATAATTTTATATAAATTATTAACACTCAAATAGTAT
>JABUQX010072174.1:0-12500 GCA_015478945.1 Trachelipus rathkii
GCGAGGAAGATGGTATATTACTTTTTTTGTTTTTTATGTGAGTTAGAGATAGATAATAGCAATTGCACGTGGACATCTATTATCTTTGAAGATTATTAAGGTCAGTGTAGTATAGAGTAATTTAGACTATATGTCTCACATCACAATATAACTATATACTCCTCTTCTCTAGGAGTACACTATATATAGTAATACTACACCTTTCTTCTTATTCAAAGCTCAATTACAGAGGCTCGTCTGTGAATGAGCGACGACACCCCACCAGTATACTATACGATAGAGACAACAGAGCCATAAGAAGTACCCTTACTACAGAGAGAGCCTGAGAGCAAGGGAGAGACCAGATCATTCAACGATACACACCATCACACTCGAGAAGAGTCATAATTCCTGAGAACACAGAGCATAGTTTATGACGATCTATATTAAAGTATACACCTTCAGATCCGCGTTCCATGTCGGATGCTCAGCATAATACAGATAGCAGGTCGTGAGTGGAAGAGCGAAATAAAAAAAACGGCTTAACAGATCTAGTTGCGGCGAGCCGACCGATATCCGCGCACCGCCAAAGTGGAACACGAGGCAGAATAATATTTGATTTTCTCCTAGCGTTAAGCCTCGGTTAGGTTTGCCATGTCAGTGTCTCAGCGTAGCGACCACCGGCGTCATTCTGTGCTCGTGCTTAATCACATTCTAGTTTTTCGAATCCACAGAGCTAAGTGTAAATAGCCGGTCGCCTGTGAGCAGAAATGCAGCGGCAAATACACAGGTTTTTTTTCTTCTGTCACTTTTTTCCTTTCCTTCAAGATAAGTGAATGAAAAACAGCTCTTCACAACTCAACAAGCGATACTGCCCATGAGGGTTGCTGAGGGGAACTGCCAAGCTAAGTCCATTCTTATGTTGAAGGGTACACATATATACCTACGGTAGACAGGCGTGAACTAGGATGAGAACTGAGCGGCGAGTTGCCACAGTTGGAGCGCCGGGATCAAAAGCTGAGGCATTTGCGAGAGATTAGTTGGCACTGTCGCTCTAACCGATTGAGTCAACCACGTATACTAAGTATTGCGAGATCTAAAAGTTTTGCACTATATGAGCAGGTATATCAAAAGCTGAGGCCAAGCTATTAATTCAAAGTAGAGTTGGGCATAATCAACACTGATATCAAGCACGACTTTGTGTGGTAGGCGTGTTGTATTCTTGTATTATTGAAGATAGTTGTATAGAGATAGAGTTGGTGTATAAAGGAATTAAATATATCAAAATACATAATAGGCATCGAGAAATAAGGGGTCAACCTATAGTAAATATTTATTCAATCCTCACAACCCATCTTCATAATTAAATAATAGCACTTAAACCCTTCTTCATTTCCTCATTCTTGTCTTCAGAGTCCAAGTCTCACACTCATTCAGGTATTAGGACAGATAGCACTATTCATGTCTCAAACCTTTTCATCCTTAATGCTTCTCTGATGTACTCGATCTTCGCGTGGGATAGATGATGTGTAGCCGCATTCGAGTTAGCTGAGAGTGGGAGATCAGGCTATGTGGTCTTGCTCGATATCATTCTATGTATGCATTGTTAGAAGTTTCTAGCTGATAATAAACCAGAATCACCACTGCCACTGTTAATAGTTATGAAAACTAGCAGTATACTAAAAAATAAACTGAGATAAGATAATGCCAAGTAAAGATATGTAAAAAACATGAACTTAAAATATTTCTCTATATCCACTATTTCATATTTTAATGTAGTATATATTTTTAATATGATGTTTTGTATGATGTTTGTTAGTACTCTATACTTAGGAGTTCGCTTTGAGATTGAGTCTGTTTGTGAGACAAGGTAGTTGATGGATTTGTGAGATCTTAATATCTAGAGTATATGTGAATCGAGAGGAAAATGTTGCGTATAACTCTTGAGAAATCATAGTAACATAAAGTAACAATTCGTTATTTGCAAATCTATACCATATATGTGTTATGCCTTGTATATGTTATTTGGTCTAATAATACGTTAATTTTATTTACACTTTAATCTAGAGATAATATTTATTGTTTCTAACGCGTTTTGACGTTGTCGAGATACTGTACAATTCTGCGGACCGCGTAAACTGGTGTATCAGATAGGTCCATCTCCCGAATATATAATTATTTAATTATATTAATTAGAGCACGATGAAATTCAATTTTATATTGAGGTGAGCCGCGATTCGTTATAAGTCGTTCGTGAGAGAAACAGTGAGGCAGAGACAGCGAGAGCATCACCAGAGGCGGGAGGCATAACACACTCTATAATCGGAGCATGCGTAGACGAGTGTAGATTAAACTATATTATTGCTCTTACTATTTGGTGAGAGATGCGGAAGATTGCAGTTTCTATTATAATTCTATAGTTATAGACGCGAGCACTCGTGATTGATGTCTCTATAAGCTTAAAGATACACATGCATGAGAGACATACAAGTTTGAGTAATACTAATTATAACATCATGACTCATGTTCCACTAATATAAGACAACATAGGATAATTTGAGTAGACGAAAAGCAAACAATTATCCCTGGTTGCATTTGATAACTATGGCTCATAAATAGGGAGAATAAAATAACAAATGAGAATAAATTCCTTCAAATGTTTCAAGTTTTGAAACATATAATATTATTAAATTATTGAGTAGAAAACTTAATATATTCATTTTTATGTATATTTATATACATATGATTTACTTTGAGTCTATTATGCTTAGAGGTATTAATTATTATACCTTTATTGAATCACTCTATGATGAATTTATAGGTATAATAAAATTTTATTATATATAGTCTATTATTATTCCGATTTCCTAACAAAGATAATATAATTTTACTATTCATAATAAAATATTTAATTGACTCTAAAATTTTATTTTATTATTGAGTGTGCACTTAATTAGATCGTAGTTTATGTGAGACTAGACCAGGGAATAGCACATACTATTTTATATAAGTTACGAGAGAGAATAAATATTATAGGTCATGACTCTGAAAATATATATTTGAGTGGAGCTATTCTTAGTTTGATAAGATTATGCTTATAAAAAACACAACACAAAGCGGATAGCACACAAAGGATTAGCCTATTTAGAACCGCAATAATGATTATTTTGTTAGATACGAAACAAACGATGAATTGAGCACACTCAGAGGAGCCTCTCCTGAGGTTCTAGATTTCGCGAGATGACTCGTAGAGTAGGAATGCGACTCTGCGGCAGCGCTTGTTCGTAGTATTATTACTCACTACCTCGTGAATCGGAGTTGTGAGCCTTCACTTACTATAGAGTAACAGTAGACTAATACGTTAATATAATTAAATAAATGAATAGTTATAAGTTTTCAGTTTGAAAACTTTTGAAAAATAGAAAATCGGGGGAACAGGAGAGTAATTAATTAACATAAAATAATTCTGAATATAAACCCAATTTATTTCATTTCTAAAATAAAAAATTCTTAAAAATTTAGATTTTTTAGAGAAAAATATTTCATATTATAATGATGAAAGTAAAGACGAATTTTATTTACGAATATTTTTTTTGGTGCCATTTTTTGATAAGTAGCTAAATGTAGATGTTGTAGAAAGTCAGTTAAAGTAAGTCAACGTAGAGACAAGATACGCTGGTCATATTAGTATGATAAGCTTAGGAGTGGTAATAGTATAGAGGGTTAGCGCTTAGGGGCTGTGATGAAATACCTTTCCAACTTAGATTTAACGTCGTATTATTAGGGCTTTAGTTGCAAGGTATATGTATAAAATACTTTACTTGATTTTTTAAAACTTAAAAAAATATTTGTCATATAATTTTATGGGAAGGTAAATAATATTAAAGACAATAATAGAGAAACTAATGAAACAATAATTATAGTATTAAATAAAAATATTTATTAGAACGCACAATATATGAATATTTAATCACTGCTAAATGAGAGAGAGATATAAACTCAGATTATCTTAAATTCTATATTGTTAAATAGAGAATATACGATTCATTTTAAACTTGGTAGGAGAAAGATTTACATGACCAAATGAATGTATGCTAGATAAGTTTTTCAGAGTTTTGTCAGTAGATAGTTATATATATATTCTTATATATCGGATATCAGTTAGAGAAATATAGTTAGGGAGGAGGTGTTGACGAATATCGTACTGAATAGTATAGTATCGATAACAAATAGTGATTATATAATGAGAGAATACGAGGCTATTACCTTAATTCATATAGAAATAGAGATAGCGTACAAGATGTAGTAGGTGTATTGCGTGTGGTCACTCTAAGGTGACGTAGATAGGTGTAGCCAAAATCGAGCGAGGACTTGTGTGCGAGGAATGTATATTAATATGAATGTGTAACAGTATAAAGGAGGGCGGTAATGCTCTATACGTGCATCTGTATATGAAGATGGTAACAGAATATTGAAATGAATGTTGAGTCAGAAGTATAGACTACTATTGTTCGTATGTAGGAGTGTTAAAGAATAAATCACACAGTTAGTATGGTCTATGTGAATAGAAGTATAACAATCGAAATCAGAGCGGTTTATATACTGAGATGTACCATCACGTAGTCACGGTGTAAGCTACTATTAGAACAGTCTGTAGAGATATAAGTGAAAGTATAGTTATTCGCTTAACGTTACGCGTACTCAATGGTGAACTGTGCCTTGTATTAGTTTGCGACATGCACAATAGAAGACAGTATGATGTACGTTCAGAAGGTAGTGTGCTCAGGATGATAGTAGCGAGGATGGTAGAGCACGTGTGTTCGATGTACACGTACATTCTTGATCTACTAGACAAAATTGTATATTGGTTAATACACAGAATATATTAATAATAGTGATCATAAATTGATCAGATTTATGTAAAGGTTTTTTACGAATAATATCAAACTAGAAAATAAAGCTAGTTAAGAGGATGAACCAGAACACTAGTATTAATATTTTTTGCAAGGATAATGATTTATTGTTTTTTTGATAATAAAATGTTATAGAATGTGCTTTATTGAAATAAATATCATATATTATATATAATAAGTAGTATATTATAATAGTATAGTTAGTAATATATGTAGACGGTTATAGTTGATATGTATGTGAGTATGTGTGTATATATAGTGTATAATTAATGTAAGTGTTATTATTTTCTAACGAATTAATAGAAAAAGTTAATTTGATCATAGCTATATTGGCACACTTTATTTTAAAATTTAAATCTAATCAAATCTAATTGTATTATTTTATTTATGTTCCGCTGCAATTACTCTACTTATGTTGTGAATAAAAAATATGGAGGAGAGTCGGCATGATTGTGGTCAAAGGTGAATTACTTCAGTACTGTGTATGGGTGAAATCAATAATATCAGTAGTTATATTATATAGTTGACCTTCCATACACTAACTTATAGTATTAAATATATAAATAAGTATAGTATTACATATAAGGTTAATAATATATTAGTTATATTATAATTAAATATACTTATATAGTAATATATATTATATATATAATATATACTATACTATAATATATAGTATTATAAAATATATATTATATAACTAAATATATAAAAGTTATTAATATAATATATATACTATATTAATATATATAATTAAAAATTTGAATTTTAAAGGTAAAAATCAATGGAAAGTCAATGGAAATTTTTACAAATATAATCATATTGAGCACATTACAATTTAATATTTATAATAATAAGAAAGATCCCCATCTTATCCCCCCTCCCACTCAACCCAACACTTTCACAAATTTGTTCTGAAATGAATATATAATTGAAATATATTAATATTGTGTCTTATCATTTATGAATCGTTGTTGATTAATAAAATCATCAAATAGATATTATATACGATAGGAATGATTTTCTCATTTTTTTATTAGATATTGATTAGCTATACAAAAGCTAGTAAATAACATGGGCTGTAGTTATTTGTAACAGGTATATAAACTAAAGAGTTACTAAGCGAAGTTTATATGCTAGGAAGCTGTATTCGATAGTGTTATAGGGACAGTTAATAAACTATCACATGAGTTAAAGAAAAGTATAGCATGCACGTTATTAAGAACAATATTGAGTTATGAAGCAGCTATTAAAATGACAATAATAAACACGACATAATGCACTTAACTAATGCGTCCCTACGGCGCCTAAAGTGCACTTGCTGCGTTCAGGAGATATTTACAACAAAGTTCGGCACTCTCAAGACTTAAAAGAATAGGGGAAATTAATTTTTTATTCTGACTTCACTTTTGACGATTTCCGAGCTAGTGATTGAGGAGGGCGATAGGAAATAAGTTGATTATTGAAAAGGGAAATCAAGATGCGAAAAGTTAAGGGAGTAATCGATGCTGCCTATATTTCATTTTTGAGGTTATCCTGGGTTGTTGGAGAATGTGGTATCAGTAAGTATAAATACATTATATATTAATACTATGAGATTTAAAATATAGTTAATAGCTATCAAGTTATAAAATATAATATATTATAACATACTGATAGAATGTCATCAGCATGATTAATGGGACGACCATTTATCATATACTGTCAGTTATGGTATGAAAAACGTACTTGTCCTAACCATACCTAGGTCTAACAATATATAACACCATTAAATTATATATATATACGTATATGTATAATTAATTATATATATAATATATAGCTACACCATGCCGATGACGTGTTTTAATAATAGTGTATTTTCTATATGGCGTATCGTCTATCACCTAAGGCACGGTAGCGTAGGTTCGTATTTGATTACTTATCTTAGCGCACCTAGCGCATGTTAAACCAAGATACGCCAAGAGCCAATTAGGAGATAGTAAATATATAATAGTTCAATAAATAATTTAGTATTGTAGATTCACTAAATTGTTAATAAACTTATATATTAAAGTATTAAAAAACGCACAGTATAAATATATATTTACATATGATATGATCTTATAAATATATGATCACAGCTATAAATACACATAATTATGTTAAGAGTATTAAAGACAGTAAATTATTATATATATATATAGCTTTTTATAATATATATATAGACATTTAAATTATAATTAAAGGTCAGTATATAAAAATATAGTCCAGCTCACGAGCGACTCTCAATACAATCATTACAATCTCAATCTATCATTATCATTAACAGCATACCTAATACTTACCCATCAGATAGAAGATGAAAGGATTCAGGGCATACACCGGAACCGAAAAGTAGTAATTATATCAGACACTATGCAACATATGTTCGTAAAATCATGAAAGCACCCAGCCTTAACCACGATATCCCCATTTTATATTATCATATAATATACACATTGCATTTCATGCGGGTATGTATTGACTATCCCGACTAGGATTTCCACAGGGACTGTGGACGGAACCTCACTGAGTGATCTCGTCAATGTAGGGTTCATGTCCTAGACAAGGCCCACAACTATCCACCCTAGGGTCGTTAGCGCCCTCACACAAAACCCCGCCATTCATTCCTATATTAAGGTACCTTTCTTCTCTACCTCTGACCGGAAACCATCACATATTCTCTAAATCTATTTGTCAATTCACCTGTTAATACCTTAATCTACTGTATTTCTTCGGTCTCTTACCAGCCGGTCCGAGCTTTGCCTATGTCAACAACAGAGCGCGGCAACTGGCACTTAATAAATCAGCTTAAAGTGCAACCAACTATCATCCCATCCTTTCCACAGGACCAAACCATCCTCAATGTACTCTCATTGCTTTTAATTGTATGTGCGTGAATACTTTCTTCAAACACTAACAGTATTCACAATGAGTTTTTTACATAAGCAGCTCCCTCACTTTATTAAATACTACACTCTTGAGATAAAACCAGCACCTTACACATCACATATGCACGCTAAGATTAACGTGTACTTAGAAGATTTTAAATCTATTCCGCAGCGCAATATTCAAGCTGAAGTATAGCCATGCGCGGAGGATTGAACTACATGAGGTAACCAAGACAATACACGGCGCAGTTGAAAACCCTACAGCGCAATTCAAAGAGCACTAATAGCCCTTCTTATGAACACTCACTAGTAGCGAGTCTAAGACACACCAACAAAGGATTGCTGTTAAATAATAGTGCAGACCAGCCACACACGCTACGCGGCCTACCAATAACACGATACACTATCTCGCCCACACTAACCTCAAACCTGCATATCATCCGTTCCCCATCACTCAGTATACAAACATCAAATATATCTATTAAATTATTTAATAACTGTGGACACTGGTTTCGCAGTTGCTCACCGAATCTAAACATAAAAGAGCCGCTCTCAACCCTGAATGCGGCTGTCCTCACTCGCATATCCAGTAATGTCTGTATACACTACTCTAACATCTGCTTCATTATAACGCACTGTATGCAGGTTTTCAAAGTGTTCCCGCACGCGAAACCACTCAGGTCTGTTCACAGCGCGTTACATTGCATTTGCATCAGTTACAAAGCCGCCATTCCCTTATAACATATATTCTAAGCAGATCCTCCCTCTTATATTTGAGTACCTTTCATTCTTCACTTCTTTCGCGCTTCCTTCCGAGAAGGAGATGCTTCTATATTCCGCCTTGTAAGTTACCGCTAGTACATTTTCTCGTCTTCTATAAAACCCTGTTCATCTATCTCCGGTATTTTAACTAGTCTACTATATAATAAATAGAGTCTCACTAGTTTATAGTCATTGATTTCAATTTTTTTCCTCCTTGATTATTTAAATAACTCAATCTATATATCGATCACTTATCATTCATAAAATGATCTCATAATTGGCTTGTAGCTTGCATCCTAGAGCTGAGAATGATAACCCACAGAGCTTCTTTTGTGTACTAGTCATTAATACCAATAATGTATATGCAATCAAGTCGTTTTTTTTCATAATCTTCTCATTCGAGCACACTATCAGCACGTTATTAACTATTTCCGTAACTTATTATTCACCTACTTTAGACAAATCTGCGCTTTCTTATCTCTGGTTGCGAGTCTATCTAACTAATTCTTTTCTCCTCTATTCTATCAGTTTTATTGCGTATGCACAGATTTGTATACAATCCAATACTGTATTATATTAATATTGAACTAAAGAAATGTATCTCTTAATAAATAACTATATTAATGATATTTACACAGTACTTGTTTCAAACAAACGTATTATGAAGTTATACTTCTCACTCTTGAAATTATCACCTGCTTACTACCACTTATTTAATCAACACACATTATATCTTACATAACAACTTATATCTCACTACCATTCAAGTCCACCAATAACATATAACCTAATTATTACATAAAGAACATACCATAGAATTACACATAATAATCCCGATCCTTCTAACACTCCCTCACTGTACATTTAAACATCTCCAATTAAGTACACATGCTTAAGCCAAACTATCCTATCCTTCGTTGCTTACTGCAACGCACAAAAATCAATCCTAATTTAACATTTTAGCGCACTTCTCTCAGGACCTTTCTTCTTACTTACACCAGTAAAACTATGTATAGTATATTTATGAATACTCATGTCAGTCGTATTTAAAGAAAGTAGTTTTTATATATACGTACACACATACCTCTCTTCTCACAGAAATTCTAATCTACTCCTTGCCCTCTAACATTTTCATTTTTCGTAACACATAGTTCCGTCATTCACATAGATACAAAGACACACTGCTACCTTTATGTATATACAGCATCCCCTTTTTTGTTATCACGACTATTGTACACCACCCAATTTAGGTCACCCAAGCCAAATCAACGAAGCTCCTACTCACGAATACACCATATATTGTTATACGAATCCAAAAACATCATTCAGATTATCCTGGAAATTTGCCCTCTCCTCAACTTCA
Source organism: Trachelipus rathkii (assembly GCA_015478945.1). Lineage (NCBI taxonomy): Eukaryota > Metazoa > Arthropoda > Malacostraca > Isopoda > Trachelipodidae > Trachelipus > Trachelipus rathkii. The sequence goes on from JABUQX010072174.1 coordinate 9,930, forward strand.
TCCTCAGATGGATCCATGCTTGCAACCAACATCAATACCTTGAAATTTTCAAAGCTATTAAATTTAAACCATTATAGAAATTTGTAGTACGCGACAGGGGAAACAAAATCCACTTCAACAGCATCTCGTGGTTATGGGTCACTCATGCGCGAGAGAGGAACGAACTCCCTTTCCCTCCCCCTCTCATTCCTTTCCAATCCAGACACTGAAGCACATACACATTTCACACCACAACACTCTTTTTCACCGTTTCCCTTCATCTTCGTTTTAAAGAACAACACAAGCTCAGATCAAAATTTACCCCTTGTAAATACATCCATCACGCGTCTCTCCTCATCACTCTTATGTTCTCTGACATTTACATATACGCCCATACAATTCATACATTTTCGCACCGAAGATACGAAGGTCGCTTACAGCGCGATCACAAGACCTGTCTCGAGCATTGCATCTTGCATTCCCTGGCCAAGAAATAAGACTGGTAGTGGGGCAGCCAACGCCAACTACGCAACTGTCGCCTTTAAATTGGGCATTCTACGACGCGCAGAACAGTGCCACTGTGGGCAAAGTTCTTTCTCCTCACCACACGATGGAAATAAGGTAATGTCTGTAAGGTGTGGTTCTCTCTGGAAGAGAAATGTGGATATGAATGCAAAAGAGAAAAGGCGAAAACCATTAGGCACTGGAATGTAATGGGAAAACCATAAGCCCTATAGGAGGTAATGGGAGGTACTTCCATGCGCTTCGAGTGCGCTACTCTTCTTTACTTTCTCTCTCTACTCTGCTCTCTCTCTCGTCGCTCCCTCTTCTCTCTGCGTGGATCACTCTCTCTCGTCTCTCTCTCTCTCTCTCTCTCTCATCTCTGCTCTCTCTCTTCTTTCTCTATATATATATATATCATATATATTATAATATATATATATATATAATATATATATATATATATATTATTAATATATATATATATAATATATATATAATATATATATATATATATATATATATATATATATATATATCATATATATGGGCTCCAGACTGTCTAAAAGGCTGACATCAGTAACTAGAGACACCGGCAGCAACCTACAGTAAATACTAATTATATGATTTCGGAATCAGCGGAAAATTTTAAGGGAGGGGTTTGTTTTTAATTTTTTTTATTTTTTTTTTGGCATTTATTCATCTGAATATTTTAAAAAAAAATTTTCCTCCCATTTAGGGGGCTCAAGCCATAGTGTTATTCTTTTTTTAACTAAAGAATACCAATAGGGTAAACCGCAAAAGATGGCAGGAGTCGGGGGGTCTCTCGGGCCTGCCGGTATACGTTGCGGGGAACTCCGTCCCCGCGCTAGCTCGAGCCCCTAGAATTGGGGAAAGATAAAAAAAAATTCTAAAAATATTTTTCTTTCAGACGAATAAATGCCTAAAAAAATGAAAATAAGATTAAAAAATACAAAAAATAAACGGCGCTCCTTAAATTTTCCAAATTGATTCCCAAATATATAGTTTGTTTTACTGTAGGCGCTGCCGTTCTCAAGTTACATGATGTCATGATGTCAGCTTTAGACAGTCTGACCTATAATAATTGAATAAGATATACTTATCTAATATGTCATTGAACTTTTTAGAATAGTATAATATATATACTGTATAACAAGTAGAAAATTATCTTTACTCAGTGAGAGTGTTTATATATGATATATTAGAAGATATATATCATTATATATATATATACTATAATATTAATATATATAAGGTATAAATATATATTAGACTTGTGCGGATGAAATTAAAATTAATAGTTTTATAGTATAATACTATATAATATAATTTAGTTTATATAGTTTTCTATTTATTTTCTTTTCTAAAAGATAGAAATTATTATTATATATAATATCTATGAGATAGTAGGCGCTGAATATATATACTTCCTCTTTTCTCTATTTATTACTATATACGTATATATATATATGACCTATAGTATATATAGTCCCCTTCAACTAATAGTCACGCGAGGTCGTTCATACGAATAACATAGATAAATCTAACTGATGAAGATAGCCAAAATTTTCGGGTATCATTCCAATGAAGTAAAATTCGTATTTCTAATACTTTTTGGAATTTGAATAGATTTTCTATTAAATGTATCAAAAACATATTCTTAATTAAAGTAAAATGTAATTTCATAACTACTGAAATTTAACAATAAATGTTCCTTATTTTTAAACGAGGCTAACCTCGTAATATATGTATTTTTTTTCTAATACGAGGTTCACTTCATTACAAAATGTATGTAAATATACCAAAATGAACACAAATTTCAATTAAATTGCATTGTAATTTAATCAAAATATATTTTTGTTATATTTAATAGAAAATTTCTTTAAATTTTTTAAAGTAGTTTTTGAAATTTTTTAAAAATTGATAGTTTTTCAAAAATTTTTAAATATTTAAATAACAAAACCAAACTATGGGTAACTTAAAAAAATACTTTTAATTAAAAATATTTCAGTTCTTGCTCTATTGTTTATTAAATTTTCTTTATAATTTATTTAAAATAAGTATCAATTA
>JABUQX010072174.1:25000-26560 GCA_015478945.1 Trachelipus rathkii
ATATATATATATATAAAAGTTCTATATGTATTTGGGTTATATATATATATATATTTTTAGATATATTTATATATATATATATATATATATATATATATATATATATTATATATATATATATATTATATATTATATATATATATATTATTATATCTTATTATTATTATTATAGTATAAATATATATATATATATATATATATATATATATATATATATATATATATATATATATATATATATATATATATATTATATATATATATATATATATATATATATATGTATATATATATATATATATATATATATATATATATAGTTATATATATATATATATATATTATATATATATATATATATATATATATATATATATATATAACCGATGGTTGGTGTAAATATTTCAGCGAGGTCCGTAAAAACCAACTTTGAAGAAACAGGATCTTGCTTAGCCTTGAAAATAAATTTGCAGGGCAAATGAAGATGTTATTCAAACTGGGAAAGGGTGAAAACCATACCTTGCATAATATAACTCCAAGAAGTACTAACTATTGGTTCGAGGAAATAGAGCAGAAAGATATATATATATAGTTATTATTAGTTATATTATATATATATATATATATAGCATATATATATATATTATAAGTATATATATATATATAATAATCCATGGGCGATCATAGAATGAACACGTCCAGGTTTTTACCCGTGAAAGGGGCTATTTTAAACATCTCTAGGGACTGGGGACCCCCTCAGATATTTAGTTTTTCCCTACCTAGGGTTACATTTATATTATGTGAAGTAAAGGAAGTGAATTCATATAATATAATTGTATATAAAACTACTACTAATAATAATGATAATGATAGTAATGATGATGATATTAAATGGTTTTACGATATATGGGCCAAATATACCTCTTTTGATAGGTCTAAAAAAGACACAATCTACAAAACGGTCCTTTCAATATTTTAGAATACGCTAGCCAAGAATTGTGCAGATCTAGCCATTCATAAAGAAAATGCCTCTTTCCCTCTTCAACATCTTTAAAATTGTACGTAATTGGTGGTTTGTACGGTTTCGTTAATAAGTCAAACTTTAATCCATCTTTAATATTGGTTCCAATTATGTAATTTCCAATATCCAGGATATTTTCCTCTTGGTATATTATATCCCAAGTAGCAACATTACTAAATTTAGTATTATTAACAGAATTGGCCTCAATACCACTTGAATTATCATCAACATTACTAAAACTACCACTAAATGAGTTCGTAGTTTGTTCAATCATGAGTGAATTACTGTTATCAATCCTAGGCCTTTTAATTATAAACTTATCCATATTTCAGTATTACTTTGTCAAATAATAATAATAATAATAATAATAATAATAATAATAATAATAATAATAATAATAATAATAATAATAATAATAATAATAATAATAATAATAGTAGTATCAGGACACAATGCGCGACCACTTTTGGAATACGCGAAAAGCGTTTCACTTACTAAAGAAAACGGTTAAACACCCATCCATCTGAACGAAGTACAAC
>JABUQX010072175.1:2500-5000 GCA_015478945.1 Trachelipus rathkii
GAGGAAATAAATTTTATTCCTCAGAGCCATAAAAATAAAAAGATATAATTTTCTTACTATAGAATATTTTTTATTTTTTTATTTTTTTAAGGAGAATGTGTTTTAATTTGAAGATAATATCGAATAATAAGTCTATTTAGTATATTTTTATCTCTAGTAGTACTAAAATTTTTTTAAGATATTTTTATTTTTTATTAGAGTATTAACATTATTTTACTTTTCACGCGAGGGGAAAATTTTCCCGTGAAATGAGTACTAAGACTAACGCAACATACAAGAATATAGTCCGAGAATAAATTAATTAAAATTGTGAGATTGAATAATCAATATAATTATTTAAATTATATATGATTAATATATCTTCTTCACATTACCTTGTTTTTACCCCAAAGATTTGTAGAGTAAGTGACGTTACATGCATCGTAAAATAATGAAGCAGTGGTAAAGAATAATGACAAAATGTACTGAAAAAGAAAGCCCAGTCCTTACCGAGCCCTCGTATCCTATAAATTATTTTAATGAGTAAGAAACTATCGTATCACGCAATCAGGAAAATCCAACCCTAGAACGCTTGCTAAAAGAGTGGGAGCACGCCTCCAAATTAAGAATCGAGTCATGATGGTTTCTTCTATCATCTTAATAGAGTATAAAATAAAATAATTATACTCGTAACAGAGTATATATGAGTTAAATGGAATAATAGATACATAATAATAATAATATATAAATATAATAATTAATATAATAATATATTTATATAATATAAAAAATAATAATATAAGTAAATTAATAAAATCACCATTGCCCAGGAAGTTGCACACAACTCAATAACCCACATAACACAAACAACTCAACCGGCCAGATAACTCGGATACATAGTACGAATAGATAGCTACCTATGTTCTCTTCTGTCTGTCTGCATGCTGGCGCAAAGTCCAGAGTCACGAGACCTAGTTATCTCGACTCAAATCCTCACCTATTGTGTATATTCTTTATTCCCTAATTTTCTTCCACACAAGTCTCCTCTTCTACCAATCACAATAATACTTAAAAAATATCCGAGACACTATACAAAATACAATCCACTTTTCCTTATTTCTATATAGCCTTTAATAAAATACAAATTCTTCGCACAAAACAAAATCTATTTCAGCTTTGAAATATTATAATATTTATATTCCTGTCCTAATAACTATCACATCATCACATAATAAAAATATTCAATAATCAATAATAATATAATAAATAATAGTTAGATAATTAATAATAATAAATAGAGGCAAAACAGATGTCGCAATTTTTCAAGTCATTAAGCTTAAAATACAATTTTGAGACTAAATGAAAATGAGGCTGTCTGAATTGTAAATGTTCTTAATAATTATTTGTACTTACTCCACTGTATCTATATCAGCATACCAACAAACATTCTACATAATAACGTTTCGACTAAGTAGGATGATTCGCGTACATTTAATTTTATTTAATATCATAAGTAACACCTAAGTGCTAAGATAGAACCACTCACCGAAATAGTTAAAATGTACCATCTAAGATAAAACAACATTAGAAACTATTAATTCATATTAAGTATGGTATAACTTTAATTACACTATAAATTGTGTCCTAATAATCTAAACGTATAGATGACCTACAATAAATTAATAAATGATTCTCACTAACCATAAAATATCATAATTGTGTGAGATGTGATAAATAATAATATAAATATATACCATAATCAAGTGAATCAATTAACAAATCATAATAATTAAATCACTCTCTAATAATAATAGTGTAAAAGAACCTATAAGCAAGAACCTTTCTAAGAACGCCTAGAAACATTCAATACCTTCAACGAACTTTATTCCGATCCTAACAAACATATCTGTGCGTGTCAAGCAAATATTCCCCCCCCTCCCTCCATACTTTATACTTCTATACTTTATATATAGCTATTACGTATTATACTTAAACGTCATAGCATGGAGCCATGACATTCATATATATATATATAATATATATAATATATATATATATTATATATTATATAAATATATATATTATATATTTATATACTTTATATATATATATATATTATATAATATAATATATTTATTAATATATTATAAGTATATATATATATATATACTATATATAATATATATATATATATATATTATTATATAATATATATATATTATATATATATATATACTTTATAGGTCCTTTTTGGTTTTCACTTTTCATATAATAACTGTTAAATGTAGGTTTAAGACAGTTTTTTGGATTTATTTTATATTTAAAAATTGTAATTTTAATGATTAAAAATAAAGTTTTTAAAATGTTAGATTCAATTTTTTGCTTTTTTCTGGGGATTTAGCATTTTTTTTATTTTAGAGTTGGATGAGATTATTTTAGCAGAATATGCCAAATATAATTTAAATTTTTTGCATTTTTCCTGCCATATTTGGCTAATTTATTATGAAAATGCCAAAAGGGC
>JABUQX010072176.1:0-5000 GCA_015478945.1 Trachelipus rathkii
AAAGAGAGCAGATCGAGCTAAATTTGGGACCGCGCTATGCGGTGACGTAACCTCGTCGTATGAGAGGTTGGCCCGTGTGCCCCGGTAGGGGGCCGGCAGCTCCCTTAAATAGGAAATTGCGCTTTAGATGGTGGTAATTTGGAGATGGTCTCACGGACGAGAAGGGCAGTAGGGCACATACGGATCCGGTCGGTTTAGGAACTGGGTAAACGGTGGCAGGAAATCCCGGCTGCGGATGCCCGAACGCCTTAAGTAACAAACTATCATTTGTATAATAATACAATACTTGTATCTTTATATATGTTATCGAATCTGTAGATCTCGAATATGATGGTTATAGGTTCGTAATGGATGTCTGGGGACCCCCGAAGGGGAGGTCACCAGTCGAAATGGACGAAATGCATAAGAGAAGTGGAGAAAGGAGTCAGAGTCGGAGTCAGAGAGGGAAGGATTCTGAGAAGGAGTCGGAGTCAGAGAGGTCGGAGTTGACAAGGGCTCCGGTGCTGGAGCCGCTGTGGTGCTGAGCAAATAAATATTCGTTTAGTCCCATATTGGTGTTAAAATATATGTATATAAGGGCGTAGAACTCGAATATGAGGGTTGTAAGTTCGTAAAGGGGTGTCGGGCCTTTCCCCGAGGGGGTCCCCAGAAGAAATGCACTGAACGCAAAACAGAAGAAGATGGAGGAAGGAAGAAGGAGGAATGATGAAGGATGGAGTAATGAGACTGAGAAGGAGACAAAGTTGGTACCGACACCTGTGCTGGAGCCGGAGCGGTGCTGAGTTAGTAAACATTCGTTTGTTATTTTATTTTATGTTTTATTTTACATTTAATTTTGGTTTTCAATTTAATCTTTTTTATAATTTATTTTGAAATTATTATTATTTTATATTTATTTTTAATTTATTTTGTTTAAAAAAATATAATTTTTACTAAATATTTTTGATACTTTATCATGTCTTTGAAACGTAAATTTGCGTTTTTCACACTCTGAACGCAGTAAATTATGTAAACAGTAATGAAACACCACTACCTCCACCCCTTTATATCTTACTTATCTATTGATTCAAGTCATATTTTTCGCTAAAATTGCTATATTTACATACACCTATAGCGTAAATCCCGTAGTCAAAACTTCCCAGTACCTCCTACACCATGCCTATGTTAGTTGCTCTAGTTTGATCTATTGTGATTATTGTTTAATCATGTCACATCATTTTGGATAAACTTAACATAAAATCGTTCTTTATCATCTGACAAGAATATATCTAAACGTACAAAGTTTTCGGACATTAATAAAGCTACATAGAATCACGGTGAATACCGATATAATGTACAACGGAAACCTAACACACCTTAAGCACCAATAACTGTTAACATTAACAAAGTTCCCCTAACAACAGTAAAGTAATAACATAGATACAAAACGTACATATTCACATTTGTCAGCTAATATCTAACATAATTACTGTATTTTACATTAGCATGGTAATATTTAACAAAAAACTTTTATCATAACTCTGTTAGTTATATCTACAACGAATATATTCTAATTATTAAATGCTTACATAGCATGATCTGAACTAAAATATTGCACAACGACAAACCTAAACCTTAAGCAAGTATACTGCTTACATTTAGCAACGTTCTACTTAACAACAGTCAGTAAAATAACAATGCATACAAAAGCGTAACTTATTCCCTCTTTGTCAAGTCTAACATATCAGTACTAATTTGACATTAACACGGTAATATTTTTAAAAATTATCATATTGTAATTCCACTAGATCACAGAATTCTAAGTAAAAAGTTTTTCAGTATAAGCTAACTAGCATACTGACTAAGATATAATGCACAACGACAAACCTAACACACCTTAAGCACGAATAAGCTGTGAACATTACGAACATTACCAAAGTTCCATACTTAATAACATGAAAGTAACTAACATAGCATTCAAAAACGTGCTTTCACACTTTGTCAATCATATCTCTAACATATCATGTTATTTTCATAGATGGTAATATTTAACAAAAATTTTAATAATCCTTGTCTAATTATCATACTGATCAACGAATATATGTTAACGTAACAAAGTTTTCACTTTAATAAAGCTTACATAGCAATTTTTTGACGCTATAAAAATGAAAAGCATAAAAAATTTAGTAAAAATTATATTTTTTAAACAAAATAAATTAAAAATAAATAAAAAATAATAAAAATTTGAAAATAAATTAAAAAAAATTAACTGTAAACAAAAATTTAATGTAAAATGAAACATAAATAAAGAGCAAACGATGTTTACTAACATCACCCCCGTTCTGGCTCCTTCCTCCTTCCTCCTTCTTCCTTCCTCCATCTTCTGCGGGTTTGCGTTCCGTGCATTTCTTCTGGGGATCCCCCTCCGGGGGGATCCCCCAGACACCCTTTACGAACTTACAACCCTCATATTCGAGTTCTACGACCTTATAAACATATATTTTGAAACCAATATGGGACTAAACGAGTATTTATTTACTCAGCACCGCATCGACTCCAGCACCGGAGCCCTTGTCAACTTTCCGACCCTCTGATCAGAACTCTTCTCCGAATCGTTCTTCTTGCTGCCAGACTCTGACTCATTTCTCACACTTCTGCTTATGCATTTCGTCCATTTTTCAGGGCCCCCCCCTTAACGGTGGGGTTCCCAGACACCCATTGCGAACTTATAACCATCATATTCGAGATCTACGGATTCGATAACATATATAAAGATACAGTTATTGTATTATTATACAAATATTTACTAACTCGGGCTACCACACGGAACCAGCATCGGTACGCAGATCGGAACAAATCGAATTGTATCTTCTTACTCATTCTTCTCTATATATCTCCAAATTTCATCATTCTACGCGCATTTCCTATTTTAAGGGGTCAGCACCCCCTACGGGGGGCACACGGGGGCGTAACTGTATACGACGAGGTTCGTCACCGATGGGGTGGCAAATTTTTAGCTCGGTAGATAAGCTAACCGGGTAGATATATATCTTATATATATGTATATATATCATAATTTTTTATTCTTATAACTCTCTCTATATATATCTATTATATATACTATATAGTATATATATATATTATAATATATATATTATTATATAATTATATTATATATATTATATTTTTATATAATTATATAATATACTAATAATCATAATAATAATAATATAATATACTATAATAATATAAATATATATAATCATTAATATAATGATATAATAAAATAATAATAATATAATAATAATTAATAATAATAATTAATAATAATAATAATCAATAATAATATAATAATAAATATAATTAATCATAATAACACGGAGACCATTCAACGTCAAATTTACTTTTCACGATAAGCCTACCTGAGTCTTCTGACGCTGAATCGACGAGTTTTGACCTCGGCGCTAAGCAGGGCAACACCATTAGGGGGGGTCCTATCGACACCAAAAACTCGCCGGAAATCAGTTTAGACCACACCAACTAATATTAATATCAAGTTTCAAACGATACAATAACTCCAAATAGAAAACAGGCGTTGGAACCAAGTGCCCAATAACTACTCATCATTGTGTGCGCACACATGACAATGTGTACACATTATTAAATATTTGCCCTCCTTAAAACACAGCACACACCCACACACACACCACCACACACACACACACACTATATAGTATATATATATATATATATAAGTATATATAATATATATTATATATATTATATATATATACTATATATATTATATAGCTAAGTATAAATATATATATATATACTATAATATATAATATATACCTTATATTATATAGGTCTATATAGTATATATATATATATATATTAATTATATATATAATATAAATATATTTGTATATATATATATATAAATATATATATATTATATTATATATATATAATATATATATATATATATATATATATATATATATATTATTATATATATATTAATAATATTATATATATATATATATATCTATATTTTAGTATATATACTGTATATATGTTATATTACTGTATATATATATTTATTATATATATATATTATATATGTTATATATATATATATATATATATATATATTATATATTATTAATTATATATTATATCATTAACTAAGAACCTAAAGTGGGAAGGCAAAGATTACCTCTGCTTTTCCGTGATCTGAACCACACGTTGTTGTTGAATGAGGAACAATATGCTCGATTGCTCCGATGAGCTATCCCAACAACTAACTCAGCACCGCTCGGCTTCAGCACCGTGTCGTGTAGTTGGGAATAGCCTCAGTCGTAGGCATCGAGCATTGTCTCTATTTCGCAAACAAGCGGTGGTTAAATCGCTGAGAAGGAGTAATTCTTTACCTTCTACTTTTTATTGTTCTCTGTTACAGATTCTAATAATAAATTGCGATTATGCAATATTTAGTCTTTAACTAATATATATATATATATAATAATATATATATATCGTGTATATCTATATATATATATACATATCATCTATATTATATACTGTATAGTATATATTTATCAATTATATATATAGCTATATATATATATAGTAGTATAATTCAGTGGCTGCTCCAGTAACTTTTTTACTAACTCGTGCCTTTCTCTCTCTCCTCTCCTCTCCTTCTCTCTTCTCTTCTTCCCTCTCTCTCTCTCTGTCTCTGCATCATCTCTCTCTCTCTCTCTTTATATATATACTATATATATATAGTATATATATATATATATACTATATCTTGTATATACTTATATATATATATATATATATCATTATATTATATATATATTATATATTAATACTTGAGTTTCTTCCTTCTAACGTTTTCCCTTTTTCTAGCTAACGTTTTCTATAGTTGAGTTCCCAAGATTAACTTTTAATATTTTAAAATCGATCTAAAATTGACATATACCGTCTCCAGCCATCGATAATGGGCATGA
>JABUQX010072176.1:10000-17500 GCA_015478945.1 Trachelipus rathkii
ATTTTATAATATATATATATATAATATATATATATATATTATATATATATATATATATATGTAATATAATATAGCATATTATATATATATATATATATATAATATAATATTATATATAATATTTATTTATTATAATATATATATATATATATAAATATATATATTATATATATTATTATTATCTATATTAGTACTATAATATTATATACATATATATATATATATAATCAGTAGCGAGCAACGGATGCGCACTACACACTAGTATTTATTTCGCGTAGCCTAGGTCAGCGGCCGAAGTCTCAGACTCTCTCTCTTCTTCTCATTATATGTGATTAGTTGTTATGGCTAGAGGTGCATGCACCTCTCGTAGGGCCGTCCAACGTTGTATACAGAACTCCGATAATGCATCGTATAAGAATGGGCCCAGCTAGCTGCCTTGATAGATTGCTGAAGAGGGCATAACTACTTTTTGGCCTAAATTGTAGGATAATCCTTTTTGTATCGCCGGGGCGATTTAGGCCTAATTCAGGTCAAAATATATTATTTCAAACTGACCTTTTCAGCAAAAGGTAGTGCATTTTACTACGAGTTATGATCAACATTTAAGTCCTAAATTTAGGATAAGCCTTTTTTGTAATCCCAGGCTGATTTAAGCTAATATCAGGTCAAAGGTTAAATTCCAAGTATTATCGACAAGGAATCATTGTTATTATTATTATAGTTTTTATGTACAATAATATATTTCAAACTGAATCATGCTGGATCGGTAAGATACTTTAAGCGGTAAAAAGAAAATGTTTTCCTTACTTGTGATTGGTCGGAGTATCCTTATATCTAATTATGACCCTCGGTATGTGATTTGGTCGGAGAATTATTTTTATCGTTCCTTTTTTGGTTTTAGGTAATGTAAAAACATGTTTCTTTCATAGTCCCTTAGCTTACCGTGTGCTTGATTGAACATTAACTTTGTCTTTAAACTTGTATTGAGCAGGTGTGTGTTTTATTATCTTTTAGATCCAAAACTTCATTTTAAATCATAGTGCGTTTTAGCTGTTAAGCGGTGCCCAAGTTATCTGATTGTGTATTAAAAGTGTTTTATGTTTTCCTAAGAGTGCATCAATGATTCTCCTAACTACCAACACTGAGGCATAATTATTAATTTCACTAGACTAGATAATATTAATTCACTAGATTTATAGGAGATCACGTGAAGCAAAACGCAAAAGCGCCCGCAAGCGCGACCCGGTGCGGAACAGCCGCATGAACCGCCGGCGTAATATTACTTACGCGGTCGCGAAAATATTTTCTTTTTGATAATATGACGTTGTAAACTTTCATTACATTCATTTTGTATTTTCAAATATGCCGTTTCCTATATTATGAGTCGCCCATTTTTAGTTTCTTCTCTGAAGAAATTTTTAATTTTATTTATAGAGAATACTATTTCACTAATAAGTTTTCTTGAAAAACATTTAGTTGGAATGAACATTTTTGTTCTTGTAGAAAAAAACAGTTTTGTTTTTAATTTATCCTAAAGAGTTATAATCTTGAAGGAAAATAGAACAAATAGTCCCGGATGTGACGCTGGCTAGTTTTTCTCTTGTTGTGGTATGCCTTTAAGATCTTATTACTTTAAGGCATGTAAACAAGTTTTATTATGCCATAAGCTACAACCTACAAGGACTAAGAGTTAATGTATATGAAGTTGCACCATGCCCTCGCCTTTTCAAGGTATGTCTTTTCGGTTTTTAATTTTCTCTATGTATAAGTTATGAAAAAGCTGTTTATATTCTAAAAACATTATGTACTATATTACTATATATAGTTAATTACACAATGTGTGTACATGCATAATAAACTGCCCCTCCTTGTACAAACCGAAATTTCTCTTTATGGACTTCCAGTATTTGGTATCATATTATTAAACTTCAAAATTACATCGAAGTATGTTAAGTTCATACCTCTTCTATATCAGCTGATGTATGCATTCGGTAACCATTGAGAATATTTGTCACTTGGTTTTGTAATAAAACACTGATTATACCAGGATTTTAAATAAACTAGATGCGACTCGAACATATGTTATACGTTCCGTAAATATACTTGATACAGTACAATCAAACTAATATTATAATTACATAGCTGAATGGGGACGGGTTGTCTAAAAGATAGTCATTCCTCTAGGATGTATGCCATACCTTGAATTACAACGCTGCCATATTTCCTGCGGACCGCGTAGATAAATATTACGCCGGCGGGTCTCATGCGGCTGTTCCACACCGGGTCGCGCTTGCGGGTGCTCTTGCGTTTTGCTTCACGTGATCTTCTATAAATCTAGTGAATTTAATTATTATCTATTCTGGTGAAATTAATAATTATTCCTTACAGTGTAAGTATTTATTATAAATAGATATACACTAGGTAAAAATAAACAACTTTTAATGACTAAATCAAGATAACTTGTGCTGACACGCCTAACAGCTAAATGACTATGATTTTAAATGAGTTTGGATCTAAAAGATAATAAAACACACACCTGCCCAAATACAAGTTTAATGAACAAAGTTAATTTTCATGCCAATCACAGGTAAGGCTAAGGATATGAAAAAACATGTTTTTTACATACCTAAAACTTTTCAAGAGACGATAAAATAATTCTCGACCAATCACATACGAGGTCTATAGAGATAAGGATTAATCCGACCAATCACAAGTAAGGAAAACATTTTCTTCTTACCTGCTTAAAGGATCTTACCGAGCCAGCATGTTTCAGTTTGAAATATATTTATAAAAATAATATAATAACATGATATTTTGTCTAAACTGGAATTACCTTTTGACCCTGTATTTATTAAGCTTAAATCAGCCTGGGATACAAAAGGCTTATCCCTACATTTTAGGTCTAAATTAGGCGCTAAAACGTATTTATTGACCACATTTTACAGAAAAAGGTCAGTTTGAAATTATTTTGACCTGGAATTAGGCCTAAATCGCCACGGGATACAAAAAGGATTATCCTAAATTTAGGCCTAAAGTAGTTATTTCAACACATTTTACAGAGAGAGGTCCAGTTGTCGTATCTGTAAAGGATTGCGGTTGTTGTGGTTTTCCCTCGTGATGGGGATGTAATTGTACATAGATAATAATAATAATAATAAAAAATCCGCAAATTATTTAAAAACTTTGTAAAATATTTTTAGTTTAACATCGAGAGCGAATAATATAAAAAATGTAAGTGAATATATGTTATTTTTAAATAAAAACTTAGAATGATTTTAATAATATACATGTTATGTTGCATAGAAAGATACTTATTTTGTTTATTTTTATACTTATTACATGACTAAAGATGATGTAAAGCAGTAAGTCAATAGAACAAAACATGGCATAGCTTGATGTAGAGGGTTGCGGGGGTGGCCTTACTGATTTACTGATTTATTGCTTAAGGTACGTAAAATAATTGTTTTTAATAAAATTTCATAAATTTAAGTAAAAGTTATTATAAAACTTGATGGTTATAAAATTTTATAAACAAAAGTATTAACAGTTAATATAATAAATTCTTTGTTCAAAAGATAATGATTTGATTTATTATAGAAGTTGTAAAAATAAACTTTAAAATAATTTTAGTTGGTATATTTGAATGAGTAATATAAATTTACATGATTAATTAAAAGCATAAAATGTTTTAATAAAGTATACGTTATATGCGTGTGTGTGTGTGTGAGTGGGTGCGTGTGTGTGTGTGTGTAGTGTGTGTGTGTTTGTGTGTTTAGTGTGTAATGTGTGTGTGTGTGTGTGTTTGTGTGTGTGTATGTGGGTGCTATATAATAATAACAATAGGCATGAGTAAATAGACAACTAAGTATAGATAATACAAAATAAAAAATTAAAATGTTTTTGATAAATTATACGTTATATGTATAAGTGTGTAAGTGGTTGTGGTGTGTGTGTGTGTGTGGGTGTGTGTTGTGTGTGGTGTGTGTGTGTGTGTATGTGTGCGTGTGTGATGTGTGTTACTAAATAATCAATTAACAATGGACTGAAATAAATAACACTAGTAATAATAATAATAAAAATTAAAATAAATAAAAATAATAAAAATAATATAAAGTAAATAATAAGTAAATAAATAAAAAGGTATTAAAAAAACAAAATAAAAACATAATGTTAATTTAGATTATGAGTTTATGAAAGCGTAAAACATATTGAGTTAAAGCAAGTGAACATATGGAGTTTAAAGCAGTAAAACAATGGTTAAGGCAGTAAAACAGAGTTAAAGCAGTAAAGCATGTGAGTTAAAAGCATACAAAGCCCTTTGTTGCTAGGTCACACCTCTATTGATTTACTGATTTACTCTTTAAGGTATGTAATGTTAATAAATATGAGAGTTAAAGCAGTAAAACATATGAGTTTAAAGCAGTAAATTAATGGGTTAAAGCAGTAAAACAGTAAAAGAAAAGCATTACTATTCCCTTTGTTGCTATGTAACACCTCTATTGATTTTACTGATTTTACTGCTTTTAAGGTATGTAATGTTAATAAATATATGAGTTAAAGCAGTAAAACATATGAGTTTAAAAGCAGTAAGACTCAGTAAACAAAAAGCATACTAGAAATCCCCTTGGTTGCTATGTAACACCGGTCTATTGAAATTTACTGATTTACTGGCTTTAGGCTATGTAAAAAATAAATATATGAGTTAAAAGAGTAAAACATATGAGTTATAGCAGTAAAAACATGAGTTAAAGCAGTAAACAAGTAAAACAAAAGCAACTAATCCCTTGTTGCTATGTAACACCTCTATTGATTTTACTGATGTTACTGTTTTAAGGTTATGTAAGTGGTTAATGAAATAATGATGAGTTAAAGCAGTAAAAACATATGACATATGAGTTAAAACATGAGTTAAAGCAGTAAAAACATATGAGTTTAAAGCAGTAAAACATGAGTTAAAGCAGTAAACAGTAAAAACAAAAGCAGTAAAACATGAGTTAAAGCAGTAAAAAAGTAAAACAAAAACCATACTAATCCCTTAGGTGTTAAGTAACACTGGTTTGATTTAACTGATTTACTGCTTTAAGCGTATGTAATGTTAATGTTTTTTAATAAAATTTCGTACATTGTAGTAAAATAAAATGTTTTATAAAACACTCTGGTTTTTTTTCTTCTTACATACATTTTTTAAATTTATAAATAAAAAGTATTTAAGTAAAAAATAAAGAATTTGTAATGATTTACAGTTTTAGGTTCGCGAAAATGGTTTTTAATAAAAATGTTTAGTTTGGAAATAAAAAAAAATGAATGACTCATAGTATAATATTATATATATATATTATATTTATTATTATATATTATACTATATATATATATATCTATATATATAATGGTTTTGTATACCTAGATTCGCTGCGGGAATATGTCGCCTGCGGGCGCACGCGGCGGGCGGTGGTAACGCGAAATATTGCGGCTGCGGGCGCACGCGGCGTGGCGGGGACATGCTGGACGGGACGCACGCTGTGGTGTGCGGTGGCTGCCTCTTGGCGGGTGGGCGTCTCATGCTGAGCCCTGGTGGTTGGCTTATGAACTAGGGGAAAACATCAATATTAGCTCTGTTCTATGCATGGAGGGTAGATAAAGGCTAGAAAATGTTAGCATAATGTATCATGGCTGCCGGGCATCAATCCATCAACGATGAACTTCAAGTTGAGGCATCAATGCTGAGGCATTAATGCTGGAGCCTCAAGTTGAGGATCAAGAGTTTGAAGGCATCAAAATAATCGGTGTGTGAGATGTAAGTGTATTTTGTTGTGTGTGTGTGTGTGGTGTATATATATATAAGTAAATGTGTGTATAAGTGTTATGTGTAATGTGTGTAGGAAGTGTGGTCGCAAGTAATAATTATATATCATATATATATATATATATATATATTATATTATATTTATATATATATATATATGTATATATATTATTATATATATATATTATAATTATATTTATATAATTATATATAATATAATATATAGTATATAGTTAAGCGTTAATAGTTAGTGATATATAAGCTTAATAAGTGATAGAAAAGACTAACTCATAATAGGAAGCATCCTAGCAGCTTGTTATATACACCAATCGATTCCTCATACCTTATAACCTAGGGGGTAGACACCCATATTAAGGCTATTCGGGGCTCAGGGGAGGCTAGAAAAGGCTTGAAAAAGTGGCACTCAGTTTGGCTCTTGTGGCACAGTTGGAACTGATAGTGGCACTCCTTGGGCCTCATTGGCACTCACCTTGGCACTACATTGGCACTCATTGGCAACTCATTGGCACTCACTTGTGCAACTATCACATGGCAACCCAATAGAATACTCATAGACATACTAATACGAACATACCCTAGATACTCCTTACGGTGATTGGGGAACCCATCAAAGTTGAACCATCAATAAATCTGGGTCATCAAAGCTGAATCATCAATATAGATGCCAACAAAGATGACGTCAGCAAAGTTGAGCCATCAAAGTTGTAGGGGCACGTGTAGGCTAGGTATAGGTGTACGCTAGGTGAAGGCTGGGTGGAGCCTAGGTGTAGGTGTAGGTTTGTACGCAGGTGTAGGTGTACGCTAGTGAAAGGCGGGTGGGAGGCTAAGGTGTGGTGTAGCTAGGTGTAGTGCTGGGTGGGTCCTAGGTGTAGATGGTGTACGCTAGGTTGAAGGCTGGTGGAGGCTAGGGTGTAGGTGTAGTCGCTAGGAGAGGCTGGGTGAGGCAAGTGTCAGGGGTGTAAGGCTAGGTGAAGGCTGGTTGGAGCTAGGTGTAGGCTAGCAAAACATCAAAAAAGGGGCTAAGCCCCTAAAGGGGGACCAAAAATTAGGGTGGCAAAAATTGACCCATGGAAGACCAAAGGGTTGGTAGTGTGTTTGTACGTGTGTATAAGTGTAAATGTAAGTGTCTAGGGTAAATGTAAGTGTCATAGGTGAATGTGTGTATAAGTGTCAATATGAGTGAATGTGGTGTATAAGGTGTAAGTGTGGTGTGTGTGTGTGTGTGGTGTGTGTGTGTGTTGTGTGGTGTGTGTGTGTTTGGTGTTGTGTGTGTGTGTGGGCCCAAGTTAGCGATTTCGGTGTCAAGGTCAGTATCGAGGTCAGAAATATCAAGGCCAAAGCCGAAATATCAAGGCCAAAAAATTACCGTGGGCCAAAATTGACCCATGGAATACCAAAGGGTTGGTTGAAAATGAATTAGGGTTTGGGACGACGTAACAAACGTTGCTTACGGCAACCGTTTTGGCGCAAACCTCTTCGTTCGAAGGGTTTGAAAAAAATTTAGGGTTGCCCAGAAGAAATTAGGGTTGTAAAAAATTAGGGCTGCCAAAAATTAGGGTGGGACACGTACAACGGTTGCTTACGCAACCGTTTGGTGCAACCCTTCCTCGAAGGGTTGCAAAAAATTAGGTTGCCAAAAAAATATGGGTGCCAAAAAAAATTAGGGTGCCAAATAA
>JABUQX010072176.1:22500-25000 GCA_015478945.1 Trachelipus rathkii
TTATTGTTATTGTTCCTGAAGGTTGGATTTTTATCCTTTCTGCAATTAATACTTTGTTATCATAAAATCTTGACAATATTTATCCTTTAATCTTCTCTTGGTAAACTAATCAGTTTCTAGCAATTTTACTTTTTAAAAGTGTTGACGGGTTTGAAACCTCCAACATATCCTCTTCTTATAGTCTTCAAATCCTTAAGAGTAAGAATTTCAAAACATATTGAATAAAATATTATCTTATTTTTATCAGTTAGGCGAGAGAGCTTTTACAATTAACTCTAATGATTTTTTTTTCATTTGCAACTACAGCATCTTCATTCAAAATCCCTATATGCTTAAGTTTTTACTGTGAACAATACTCAACAGAATTCAGGGCTCTTTAGTCACTTTCTCTTCTTTATTTGGCAATTGTAGGGCTTAACTTTTCATTCTGAGTCATTTCTTTCACTGCCCAACTATCTTATTTAAGACTTTGATGCTATGATCATCATATCTTCATTTAGTCTTACTGTGAAGTCCGGAAAGGCGCTTTACCCTTTTCAGTATATATAGTATATTATATATTAATATATATTATAATATTAATATATAGCTATATACTATATATATACTATATATATATCTTGCTTATACGCTTTTATATTTATTATATATATATATATATATATATATATATATATATATATATATATATATATATATATATATATGTCTTTTATATTTTCAAAAAAAAAAAGAATCAAAATCTTATACGCATACCCTCTAATTATTTTACATTTGATTCTAGACACTCATTTACCAAATATTATCCTCCTACGACAACGTTAACCCTAGCCGAATTGACTTCAAAGTTAGTAAATTAAAATTAAGATTTAGTAACTAGGCCATGATTTTACCTTTCATGTAATTAAGAAAAATAAAAACAATAAATGATTTAAATCGATATTACAATTATATTTACATTTTACTATTACAGTTATAATTAGTGTTATTATTTGACATTAAATGAATTATTACTCTAGATATTTCATTTAGTTAAAAATATTTAAAACAAATGATTTAAATCGATATTACAATTATATTTACATTTTACTATTACAATTATAATTAGTGTTATTATTTGACATTAAATGAATTATTACTCTAGATATTTTCGATTTAAAGTTTCTTTTTTTGCAGTCGGGATAAATCTTTCTATGTCCCTGTACACAACGTAATAAAAATTGCTTTTGTTCCTCGTCTGCAGTAATCAGACTTTGGAATTCTTGCATCAACTTGACAGCTCTTTCAGCTGTATCGTTCACTACTCTAAGTAAAGAAACAGTATTTTTGGCCTCCAAAAACGAGGCATTAGTCTCCCATGTTGAAGGACATTCCTGCAGAAAAGCATCATTAATTTTGAGACGTGCGAAAAAGTCTTTGCTCTTGGCTGATATAAAATCATCAATGGATTTCTCTGAAATAAAAATAAAATAAAATTTGTTAGCATAGTTAGAAAAAAAGAAGAAACGACATCTAATATAATAAAGAAAAACACTTACTGTACAATAAACCGCCAAGTTCCCCCTCAGATGGGATATATCTTTTACCAGAGGTTCTATTTTTCTTATTTTTGCAGATTTGTTACCATTTTACATTTTGTTTCTTGGTCAACCTCATCGTCAAATAGTGACAAGACAGCTGCTTCGTCAGTTAAATACCATAAATGCTGGGAAAACTTCTGTAATGCTGCCTTTGAAATATTTTCGTCTACATTTTCATATGCCTTCATAGACTTTAGGAAGCTCAGATCTTGGTAAGGCGCTTTTACTGCGGAACTACATTGAAGCCATGGCTTAATATAAGATGTCACAATAAATAAGCACCATATTGTAGTGCTGCTTTCTCTCTCTTGGCTGCTTTCTCTCTCTTGGTTAGCTTGAACTGAGAGTTAAGTAGTGATATCTTCAGAGAGTAAATTGCTCTTGCCATCCAACGGGCATGGTGCATGGCACCTGGAGGCCTGATTTTCAACTCGCGTCGGTCAGAATCTCCCCCATGAATATGATAGAAAGCTCTATTAACTCTCGATAGTCATCTCGCACTAATTTTTCTTTTAGTTTAGCTTGATAAAACTCTAACAATGATTCAATCTCGAAGTGACTGAAGTGGGCTTCTACAATTTCTCTGCTGCATTGTATTTTGTTGAGATCAACGTTTTTGCAATTTTCTTTAAACCTTTTGAAAATTGTAATATCTGGGATTGTCGTGACATGTTGCATTTGGCTTCAAACACACTTTTCAACCCAAGTTCGCAAACATGATGGCGACAAGCGAAAAGAAGGAGATCTCTATCAAATTTCTGTTCTAATAGCACACACGCACCGTTGATACGACCTGTATTCGAGGCCGTGGTATCACAACAGAGGATCTGCACTTTGTCTTCGAGATTCCAGTTCGTGATTGCATTCGAGACAGCTTGTGCCTGTTCTTTGCCGCTGGAATTTCCAAATTTTGGCACAGC
>JABUQX010072177.1:0-10282 GCA_015478945.1 Trachelipus rathkii
AGTCAAGAAACAGTCAAAAAACAGTCAAAAAAAGCAGTAAAAAAAACATCCATGAACGTAGAAATAATAGTCAAAAAACAGTGACAAAAAACAGTCAAAAAAACAGTCAAAAAAACAGTCAAAAACAGTCAAAACAGTCAAAAACAGTCAAAACAGTCAAAAAAGACAGTCATAAAACAGTCAAAACAGTCAAAAACAGTCAAAAACAGTCAAAAACAGTCAAAAAACAGTCAAAAACAGTCAAAAACAGTCAAAAACAGTCAAAAACAGACAAAAACAGTCAAAAAACAGTCAAAAAACAGTCAAAAAAGTCAAAAACAGTCAAAAACAGTCAAAAAACAGTCAAAACACAGTCAAAAACAGTCAAAAAACAGGCAAAACACATTCAAAAAACAGTCACTTAAAATTAAACACATACTGTCAAACACAATACACACCGCACATACACACACTAACACACAAAAACAATCACCACACACACAACACAATATCAGCTACACACCACACAGATCTAAGTCAACCTCGACACACAGTCAAAAACATAATCTCCATATCTCGTCTAACACCACACCTACAGCTCCGATACATACACTCTAACTCCAAAACCCTCCCAGCTGTATCTGGCAAAAAACAGGTCCAACATAATTAGTCTTTTCTCTCTTAGCATATAGATGACGTCCATAGACATCAAGCATCTCTCTAGTCAACACCTAACATCAGTGCCAAAAAGCCCACGTCACACTTATAAGAGTGCATTGAGATCTTATCTCACTCCTCAGTGCACACAAAAACAGTCAGAAAACAGTCAAAAACATTCAAAACATTCAAAAACAGTCAAAAAACAGTCAAAAAACACACAACCAGTTGCTATAGAGCGCGCGCAGTCCAATAAAAACCAGAGTTTTAATTAAACCCACCGGCACAAACCAGGCCCCCTCGCTAAAGAGACGCTTTGCAATGCCACAGATAAACGCATTTCCGCGACACCACCCAGGTCCAAAACAGGTCAACACAAAAGCAGTTGTCTCAGTACAAGCCTATATGGATGATCTCAAAAAACAGTCCAAAAACAATTTCGAGTTTCGTCTTGTCCGATAACGAGCCACTCCGGACCTGTGTCGCGAGATATTAAGAGGAGAGAAGGGAGTTTATCCCTACTCTACGCTCCAACTCCTATAAGTTCACACCCCACCCACTTGTCTCGAATATAAATAAAATTGGACAAGCAGATGTTGTGGCACACTCACAAGAATGACCCGAGATCCTTCAACAGGTACAGAGCTATACACAGGCATCGCAAAAATACAGTCCAAGATAGAAAACGGAAGCAGTGGCTCAGAAATACGAGAGAACTCAATAAAACATATAAGAAGCCTCAAGATACAGTCAAACATAGCAGAGGGTGCAATATAATCAAGCACAGTCAATTATCAATGAAATTATATATATGGTTTTTATACACATCAGTCAAAACTTATATCGAAAGCTCAATACAAAAAAGAGTGGTGCTCAAATTAAAAAAATACACCGCAGTATACAACATAATGCAGTCACAAAGTTAAATATATACTAGTATCTCCCACATAGCAATGACTATGTGTGCGAGAAAATTCAGTTCAAAAGCGAGTCGCACAATATAAACCTAATAGAGCCCAGTAATTTAACGCGGTCATATAGCAAGGAATAATTAAATCGGAAGTCAAAAAAAGAAAGTTCAACAACATGTAATATAGATATATACACAGGCTATACAAGTTACCTCCAAAAACAGTCAAATATTCCGACACGGGAATATTCCTGGTCGACAGTAAAAAGATAATACGAGTCTTAAAAAAAACCACCAGTCCATAAAAAAAACAATATACACAAAGAATATAAGAATCTCTACGTTTGACAATATAAAGCACTGTCCGCATAAATCTAATAGTCTTAAATAATTAACTAATATCAATAAGAAACAGTCAAAATTAACAGTTAATCTAAAAAACTAGTAATATGCTCAATATAATAATAATACAGTCATAAAAAATCTAAGTCTAAAATACATAGTCAAAAACATGATCATAAAACTCAATGATCTAAATATAACAAACTATAATCTCACTATATAAATAATAAGTCCACCATAACAGATCAAAAACAGTATACAAAATACATAGTTACTCTAACATAACAGTCCATAAACGACTAAAAACACGCGCTCTGCAAACCACAAAAGTCAGTTCTCAATACACTAATAATAGCAGTACACATAAAAAGTATTCAAAATACTAAAGTTATACCAATAAAACTATAAATAGTTTATTACAACAAAAAACAGTCAAAACACAGTCAAAAACAGTCAAAAAACAGGCAAAACACATTCAAAAAACAGTCAAAAAACTGTCAAAAAACAGTCAAAAAACAATCAAAAAAACAGTCAAAAAACAGTCAAAAACAGTCAAAAAACAGTCAAAAAACAGTCAAAAAACAGTCAAAAAAACACGTCCAAAAACCAGTCAAAAATAGTCAAAAAACAGTCAAAAAAAGTCAAAAACAGACAAAAAAAAACAGAAAAAAAACAGAAAAAAACAGTCAAAAACAGTCAAAAACAGTCAAAAAACAGTCAAAAAACAGTCAAAAACAGTCAAAAACAGTCAAAAACAGTCAAAAAACAGTCAAAAAAAGTCAAAAACAGTCAAAAACAGTCAAAAACAGTCAAAACATTCAAAAACAGTCAAATAAACAGTCAAAAAACAGTAGTCAAAAACAAGTCAAAAACAGTCAAAAAAGCAGTCAAAAAAGAGTCAAAAAAGCAGACAAAAACAGACAAAAAAAGACAAAAACAGTCAAAAAAACAGTCAAAAACAGTCAAAAAAACAGTAAAAAACAGTCAAAAACAGTAAAAAAAACAGTCAAAAAAATGGTCAGTCAAAAAGCCGTCAAAACACGTCAAAGAATGCATTGTCAGTCAGTTAATTGTGTCTAGTGGTTCAAAAAAACAGTCAAAAAACAGTCAAAAACAGTCAAAAACAGTCAAAAAACAGTCAAAAAACAGTCAAAAAACAGTCAAAAAAACAGTCAAAAAACAGTCAAAAAACAGTCAAAACAGTAGTCAAAAACAAGTCAAAAACAGTCAAAAAAACTAGACAAAAACAGTCAAAAAACAAGTCAAAATGCAGTGCCAAAAAAAGTCAAAAGACATGTCAAAACAGTCAAAAAACGTCAAAAACAATAAAACAAAACAGATAAAAAAAACAGTCAAAAAACAATCAAAAAACAGTCAAAAAACTGTCAAAAAACAGTCAAAAAACAGTCAAAAAAGAGTCAAAAAACAGTCAAAAACAGTCAAAAACAGTCAAAAAACAGTCAAAAACAGTCAAAAACAGTCAAAAACAGTCAAACAGTCAAAAACAGTCAAATACAGTCAAAAACAGTCAAAAAAATTAGTCAAAAAAAACAGTCAAAAACAGTCGAAAACAGTCAAAAAACAGTCAAAAAACAGTCAAACAGTCAAAAACAGTCAAAAAACAGTCAAAAAACAGTCAAAAAACAGTCAAAAAACAGTCAAAAAAACAGTCAAAAACAGTCAAAAAACAGTCAAAAAACAGTCAAAAACAGTCAAAAACAGTCAAAAAACAGTCAAAAAACAGTCAAAAACAGTCAAAAAAAAGTCAAAAACAGTCAAAAAACAGTCAAAAACAGTCAAAAAAACAGTCAGAAAACAGTCAAAAACAGTCAAAACGTCAAAAACTCAAAAAATGTCAAAAACAGTCAAAAACCGTCAAAAAGTCAAAAACAGTCAAAAAACAGTTAAAAACAGTCAAAAAAACAGTAAAAACAGTCAAAAAACAGTCAAAAAAACAGTCAAAAAAACATTCAAAAAACAGTCAAAAAACAGTCAAAAAACAGTCAAAAAACAGTCAAAAAACAGTAAAAAAACAGTAAAAAACAGTCAAAAACAGTCAAAAACAGTCAAAAACAGTC
This sequence comes from Trachelipus rathkii, assembly GCA_015478945.1. Classification (NCBI taxonomy): domain Eukaryota; kingdom Metazoa; phylum Arthropoda; class Malacostraca; order Isopoda; family Trachelipodidae; genus Trachelipus; species Trachelipus rathkii. Next base: position 3,967 of record JABUQX010072177.1, read on the forward strand.
AAAAACAGTCAAAAAACAGTCAAAAACAGTCAAAAAACAGTCAAAAACAGTCATGGTTTTTGATCGATTTTTGATTGTTTTTCGCATTTTGATCGTTTTTAATCGATATTTGATCGAGTTTTGATAGGATTTTGATCGGTTTTTGATAGGTTTTGAACTCTTTATGATCGGGTTTTTATCAGGTTTTGGTCGATTTGTGATTTCTTTGATCGTTTTTTGATCTGTTTTTGATTGTTTTTTAATTATTTTGATTGGTTTTTGATTGTTTTTTGTTCTCTTTTTGTTAGTTATTTTATCGCTTTTTGATCGTTTTTTAGATCGGTATTTGATCGCTTTTTGATCAGTTTTTGATCTGTTTTTAATCTGTTTTTGATTAGTTTTGATTGCCTTTTAATCGGTATTTGATCGCTTTTTGATAGCTTTTGATTTTTCTTTGATCGTTTTTTCATCGGATTTTGTTCGAATTTTGAGCGGTATTTGAGTCAAAAAACATTCAAAAACTCAAAAAACAGTCAAAAAACAGTCAAAAAACAGTCAAAAACAGTCAAAAAAACAGTACAAAAAACAGTAAAAAAAACAGTCAAAAAACAGTCAAAAAACAGTCAAAAAACAGTCAAAAAACAGTCAAAAACAGTCAAAAACAGTCAAAAACAATCAAACAGTCAAAACAGCAAAAACAGTCAAAACAGGTCAAAAACAAAAACAAAAAACAGTCAAAAAACAGTCCAATACAAGTCAAAAATCTAAACATTTCAAATAATTCCCGTCAAAACATACAGTCAAAAAAGTCAAAAAACCAGTCAAAACAGTCAAAACAGTCAAACAGTCAAAAAAAGTCAAAACAGTCAAAAACAAACAGTCAAAAACAAACAGTCAAAAAAAACAGAGCCCAACAGTCAAGAAAAGTAAACCCAGTCAAACAGTCCAAATTCAGATCAATATCAGTCCAAAAAACAGTCAAACAGTCAAAACAGTCAATACAGTCAAAAAAACAGTCCAAAACACCCAGTCAAAACGGGTCAAAAACAGTCCAAAAAACAGTCAGAAACAGCTCAATCGTCAAAATCAGTCAACAGTCAACAGTCAAAAACAGTCAAAAAACAGTCCAAAAACAGTCAAAAAAGTTCAAAACAGTCCATAAAACAGTCAAAAAAAGTCAAAAAAGTCAAAAAAACAGTCCATAAAACAGTGCAAAAACGGTCACAAACAGTCAAAAAAAATCAAAACAACAGTCACAAAACGTCAAAAAACAGGGGGAGGACAGTCAAAAAAAGTCAAAAGCAGTCCAGTCCAAAAACAGTCAAAAACAGTCAAAAAACAGTCAAAACAAAAAGTTCAAAAACCAGTCTATATAAAAATATTCAGTTTCAAAATAACATGTAATAAAACAGTCAAAATAACAGTCCAAAAAATACATGGTCAAATATTCGTCAAAACCAGTCACAATTATACTAGTTCAAATGAAATCAGTCAAAAGATCAGTAAAACATATGCAAAAAATTATGTCAAAAACAATCAAAAACTACAGTCAAAAACAGTCAAAAACAGTCAAAAACAGTCAAAAAAAAGTCAAAACAGTCAAAAACAGGCAAAAAAAGTCAAAAACAGTCAAAAAACAGTAAAAAACAGTCAAAAACGGTCAAAAAAGTCCAAAAAACACGTAAAAAGTCAAAAAAAACTCAGTCAACAACCATTCAAAGAACGTCATAAACAGTGCCAAAAACATTCCAAATCCACACAAGTAAAAAAAGTCAAGAAAGTAAAAACAGTCAAAAACAGTCAAACACAGTCAAAAACAGTCAGTCAAAACAGAAAAAACCAGTCAAAAACAGTAAACGACAGTCAACAACCGTCAAAAATGAAATCCCACAAAGGCCACAATAACACAGTCCAAAAACGTCAATAGACACCATACCAGTCACACGTTTCCACAGGAAAACATGATAAAAAAAGTCCAAAAACAGTAAAAAAATTACTTGACTGTTTTTGACTGTTTTTTTACTTGTTTTTGACATGTTTTGACTTGGTTTTTGACTGTTTTTTTTGACTGTTTTTTTGCATCTCGACTTTTTTTTACGTTTTTTAGTTGTTTTTTTGACTGTTTTTTTTGACCTGGTTTTGACTGTTTTTTGACTGTTTTTTTTTGACTGTTTTCTCGTCTTTTTGATGTTTTTGATGTATTTTGACTTTTTTGAAACTTTTTTGACTGTTTTCTGAACTGGTTTTTTGGGGCCCGCGACTTTTATTGACTGTTTTTTGCTGTTTTTTGACTGTTTTTGCTGTTTTTTGATGTTTTTGACTGTTTTTGACTGTTTTTTGAATGTTTTTGACGTTTTTGACTTTTTGACTGTTTTTTGTGGGACTGTTTTTTTTTGGTGACGTTTTGGACTGTTTTTTTCTGACTGTTTTTGACTCGTTTATTTTGACTGTTTTTTTGAACTTGTTCTTTTTGACTGTTTTTTGATCCTGTTTTTTGACCTGGTTTTATTGATGTTTTTGACTGTTTTTTTGACTGTTTTTTTGAATGTTTTTTTGACTGTTTTTTTGATTGTTTTTGACTGTTTTTTGACTGTTTTTTGACTGTTTTTGACTGTTTTTTGACTGTTTTTTGACTTTTTTTTTCTTTTTTTTTGACTTTTTTTTTTTTACTTTTTTTTGACTGTTTTTGATTTGTTTTTTGAACTGTTTTTTTGCCTGTTTTTTGACTGTTTTTTGACTGTTTTTTGTCTTGTTTTTTTGATGTTTTTGATGTTTTTCTTTTGTTTTTTTGTTTGTTTTTTGACTGTTTTTTGACTGTTTTTTTGACTGTTTTTCTGAACCTGTTTTTGACCCCTGTTTTTTGACCTGTTTTTGACTGTTTTTACTTTTTTTTGACTGTTTTTTTGACCTGTTTTTGACTGTTTTTACTGTTTTTTGAAGACTGTTTTTGACTGTTTTTGACTGTTTTTTGACTGTTTTTTGACTGTTTTTTGACTGTTTTTTGACTGTTTTTTGACTGTTTTTTGTCTGTTTTTTTCTTTTTTTTGACTGTTTTTGACTGTTTTTGACTGTTTTTTGACTGTTTTTGACTGTTTTTGACTGGTTTTTTGACTTTTTTTTGTACTGTTTTTGACTGTTTTTGTCTGTTTTTTGTCTGTTTTTTTTGTCTGTTTTGTCTGTTTTTTGACTGTTTTTTGACTGTTTTTGACTGTTTTTTGACTGTTTTTTGACTGTTTTTTGCTGTTTTCGATGTTCTTTTTGGACTGTTTTTGACCTGGTTTTTGGGGGACCTGTTTTTTTGACCTGTTTTTTTGACTGTTTTTTGACTGTTTTATTGCTGTTTTTGTTGTTTTTGACTGTTTTTGTGCCCTGTTTTGAACTGTGTTTGCATGTTTTTGACGTGTTTTTAGACTGTTTTTTGAACTGTTTTTTAAATGTTTTTTGACTGTTTTTTGATGTTTTTGACTGTTTTTTTGACTGTTTTTTGACTGTTTTCGTGCCTGTTTTTTGACTGTTTTTTGACTTTTGACTGTTTTTGACTGTTTTTTTTGACTGTTTTTTTTGACTGTAATTTTTACTGTTTTTTGACGTGTTTTTGGACTGTTTTTGCACAGATGTTTTTACGCTGTTTTTGACCTGTTTTTTGTTGTTTTTTGACGTGTTTTCTTGACTGTTTTTCTGACTGTTTTTTTGGACCTGTTTTTTTACATGTTTTTGACTGTTTTTTGACTGTTTTTTTTTGACTGTTTTTGGAGCTGTTTTTTTTGACTGTTTTTGACTGTTTGACTGTTTTTGACTGTTTTTGACTGTTTTTGACTGTTTTTTGACTGTTTTTGACCTGTTTTTCTGACTGTTTTTGAATGTTTTTGACTGTTTTATGACTGTTTTTTGACTGTTTTTTTGACTTTTTTTTGACTGTTTTTTTGACTGTTTTTTTGAATGTTTTTGACTGTTTTTTTGACTTTTTTTTGAACTAACCTTTTTTTTTTTTTATTGAGTTTTATTGAGAGTGTTTTTTGACTGTTTTTGACTGGTTTTTGACTGTTTTGTGATGTTTTTTGACTGTTGAGCTGTTATTGATGTTTTGATGTTGTTTGACTGTTTTTGGGACTGTTTTTTGACTGTTTTTTTTTGAACGTTCATTTTGACTGTTTTTATATGACGAACTTTTATTGAGTTTATTTGACTGTTTTTTTTGAACTGTTTTTGACTGTTTGACTGGTTTTTTGACTGTTTTTGACAGTAAAAACAGTCAAAACAGTCAAAAAACAGTAAAAAACAGAAAAAAAAAAGTCAAAAAGTCAAAAAGTTAAAAAAACGTCAAAAAACAGTCAAAAAAAAAGTCAAAAAAAGTCAAAACAGTCAAAAAAGTCAATAGTCAAAAACAGTCAAAAATACATTCAAAAACCGTCAAAAAACAGTCAAAAACGGTCAAAAAAGCAGTTCAAAAACAGTCAAAAACGTCAGAAAAAGTCAAACAGTCAAAAACGTCAGAAACAGTAAAAAAAAAGTCCAAAAAACAGTCAAAAACAGTCAAAAACAGATCAAAAACAGATCAAAAACAGATCAAAAGTCAAAAACATTCAAAAACATTCAAAAACAGTCAAAAAAAACAGTAAAAAACGAGTCAAAGACATTCAGAAAACCAGTCCAAAAGAAATTCAAAAAACAGTCAAATGTGAAACAGTAAAAACAGTGCCAACAAACGTCATAAAACAGTCAAAAACAGCAAAAAACAGTCAAAACAGTCAAGTACCAGTCTTAAGTAACAGTCAAATAACAGTCAAGAAAACAGTCCAAGTTATAATCAAAACAGTCAAAACAAGCTCAAGTAGCAGTCGAAACAGTCAAAAACAGTCAAAAACAGTCAAAAAAAACAGTCAAAAACAGTTCAAAAACAGTCAAAAACAGACAAAAAAACAGTCATCAAAAACAGTCAAAAACAGTCAAAAACAGTCAAAAACAGTCAAAAACAGTCAAAAACAGTCAAAAACAGTCAAAAACAGTCAAAAACAGAGTCAAAAACAGTCAAAAACAGTCAAAAACAGTCAAAAACAGTCAAAAACAGTCAAACAAAAACAGTAAAAAACAGTCAAAAACAGTCAAAAACAGTCAAAAACAGTCAAAAACAGTCAAAAACAGTCAAAAACAGTCAAAAAAAACAGTTCATAAAAACAGTCAAAAACAGTCAAAAAACAGTCAAAAATAACAGTAAAAAAAAAAGATCAAAAACAGTCCAAAACAGGGGTCAAAAAACAGTTAAAAAACAGTCAAAAACAAGTCAAAAAAACAGCTTAAAAGACAGGTCAAAACAAAGTCCAAAAACAGTCAACGAAAACAGGTCAATTAAAGTACAAAAAACGTCAAAAAAACCGTCAAAAATACGAGCAAAAACAGTGGGATAAAAACAGTCAAAAAACAGTCAAAAAACAGTCAAAAAACAGTCAAAAAACAGACAAAAACAGTCAAAAAAACAGTCAAAAACAGTCAAAAACAGTCAAAAACAGTCAAAAACAGATCAAAACAGTACGCGTAAAAAACCAGTAAAAACAGTCCAAAACAGTCAAACAGAAAAACCAGTCAAAGACGTCAAAACAACAGTCAATAAAACCGTCAAGAAACAGATCAAAAAACATTCAAAAAACAGTCAAAACAGTCAAAAAACAGTCAACAAACAGTCAAAAACAGTAAAAAAACAGTCAAAAACAGTCCAAGTACAGTCTAAAAAAATCAGTCAACAACGATAAAAAAAAACAGGTCACAAAGTCAAAAAAACGTCAAAAACGTCAAAAAAACAGTCCAACAAAACAGTCAAAAACAGTCAAAACAGTCAAAACAGTCAAAAACCGTCAAAAACAGTCAAAAAGCGATCAAAAACAGTCAAAAACCAGTCAAAACAGTCAAAACAGTCCAAATCAAAACAGTCAAAACAGTCAAAACAGTCAAAAAACAGTAAAACAAAAAAAAAAAGTCAAAAAACAGTCAAAAAACAAGTCAAAAACAGCAATTACAGTCAAAAAAACAGTCCAAAAGTCAAAAAGACAGTCAAAAAACTCAAAAACAGTCAACAGTCAAAAAAACAGTCAAAACACAGTCAAAAAAAAAAACAGTAAAAAACAGTCAAAAACAGTCAAAAACGTCAAAAAACAGTCAAAAAACAGTCAAAAAAACAGTCAAAAACAGTCAAAAAACAGTCAAAAACGAGAAGAAAACAGTCAAAAACAGTCAAAACGTCAAAAACAGAAAAACAGTCAAAAAAACAGTAAAACAGTCAAAAAAGTCAAAAAACAGTAAAAAAACAGTCAAAAACAGTCAAAATACAGTCAAAAAACAGTCA
>JABUQX010072178.1:0-2500 GCA_015478945.1 Trachelipus rathkii
TGCAAAGAACTTCTACATTTTCTGTGAATGAATGAAATGAATTAAGCCTCTTATGAGAATCAATGTAAAATAAAAAAGATATAAAGACACTGTAAATTTACAATTTATTTTCTTGATGATTTTTCAAACCAGCTGGAGAACAAGTTCATGAGTCACAGATCCATACTTACAAATCTTTGTAAAGTTACTCATCTACAGATCGATATCCTATTAAAAATTTTAAACCGAATTTTTGTTATAAATTTTTGATCTGTTCAGTCATATATAGATTGTTAAGGATTTTAACATTTACGTATCTCAAAACGTGAGACTACGAGAAATAATAAAAAGAATATTTCTCTACTATGAAAAGCTCGAAAAACCTATCTTCTAGTTCTACAGAAGAAGAAAACCTAACAAGAAACTTGCTTTAAGTGAGTGTTCCACTCTCATAGCTACACAATATAAATGAAGGAAGTTATCAATCATTTTGGAGTAAAGAGTCAAAATTCAAAAGGTAATTTTTACAGTATATGCAAATTGATTTTTTTTAGATTTTATTTTGTCATTATATATTAGTGATTGATGTTACATTATTGTTAATTTATAGAATCGAATGATATGCATAAATATATGAATAGAAATGTACAATTATTTAGATGATATATATAATACTACCCTAAGTAAGGTTATATATTTATATAATAATAACATATATATATATATATTATTAATTAAATATTATATATATAATAAAAAATGTTATATATCTATATTTGGTAATGAGTAGCTAAATGGATAAATATATAAGTACTAATATATATACTAATAATATAAATGTGGTGTTAAATATGTAGAATAATATTAACATTATATAGATTTACTTTATTTATATATTACAATATTTTATATTAATATATATGATTTTATGTAAAAAAATTCAGATAGATATAATCGATAAAATAATATGTCACTAGTATTATGTATATAAGGTATTAGTATATTTATACTAGGTATATATATATATATATATATTGTTCAACTCTGGCAGTAGTAGACAAGGTGATAAATAATATCGAGACATACTTTCAATTGTATGGTATTTTAAAGGGAAAGTTTACATAAATATTGCCATTGCAATTTATTTATTCCCTGTTAATAAATGAGATGGAGTGAGAGGTTCCTGTACCCAAGAGGCCCCATGAATCTTGAAAAATCATTGTAAATATGATTTGTAAATATTCTAGGTGCAAATAAATCAAGCTTCTTTAAAAGCATTTGAAACTATTTTTGAAATCTGGTATTATACATATCTGGTCGTTGTTGATAAAGCTTTATTAATATTATTTTTTATTATTATTAATTAGTTGATTATTATTATTATTAATTATTATTCATTCAAATTTATTATTAGTTATTGATGTTATGTTATTATAATTATATTATTATTATTATCTATTATTTATTATTATTATTATTATTTATTATTTCATAAAGCATTATATAACATATTATATAATTACTTTATAATATAATAGATGATTTTATATATAATATATATATATATATATATAATATAGAAAATGATAATAATATAAGTTATTAATAATATAGTTATATGTTATTTAATATAAGATATTAATATAAGTAAAATAAAATAAGAATAATAGCATATTATAATATATATATATAGTATATATCTATATATTATTTATTGTCACTCATAATACACGCTATTATTGTAAAAAGAAATCTATAGTTAAGGATTGGAGAAAAATTGTTGGGGTTAGCAAATCGACAATTCTATGTTAGACTTTTTATATTTTGGATATTTTTTAAAAAATTGATATTTCTTGAGATGAAAGTGGTGGATTTCATAAGAGAAATACCAATTCTTTCGTTCCTTCTAAAGTCGATCTTGAGAGTAATTATAAATGTTAGCCCTGTTGGAATAAATTTATTGATATTATAAGTGTATGACATCATTTTATTTATGTATTAGATTAAGGTTGTGAATTGGGTAAAAACCGGCGTAATTATAAAGATTTGACTCCTATAGGAAGCCATATAAATAGTAAAAAATAAGAAATAATTTTATCATCTGTTTACTACGCTTTCATTGTTGCCAATCCAAGGTGTTTAAAGTTGGTAGCTCTTGATGCTTATATATCCGGTCAATTTATTATATGTTAGTGTGTATATTTTTTGTATCCAAGGAGTGTTTGTTTTATATATTTTATTACAAAGTAAATGTAATATGTGTTTAAATATAATATGGTGATAATTTCGTTGTGGAAAATTTTGCTATTTATTTCATAGTAAATATAAAGGTGTTTTAAAGGTGTGTTTTTTTAAAGTAATTTGTGTTTATATTGTAATTATTTTATGCATAGCTATTTTAAAACGTCGGCTGCATATATGATTTTGCAAGTGCATTATGTCCAGGTTGTTGCTAGAATAACTGGCAGGTAAGCTTATGTATTGTTGAATTTATTTTTTCGAAGTGTTGCAAATATTTTAT
>JABUQX010072178.1:12500-18715 GCA_015478945.1 Trachelipus rathkii
TTACATAATCCTATTAACGAGGAAATGCTAACTCGCTACGAAGCTACGTATCATCAACATCACAAAAAAAATTAAAAAATCACTTACAAAATTCACAAAAAAAATAAGGATTTCACTACTTGTTAAAATAAATGGCTTACAAATACTAAAAAAATTAAATGCTTAGGTCATAGATTCATACCAGATGTAATTCTGATAAAGATAACATCCTAAAAATCAAATGAAAAAAAACTTTTCAAGTTCAATCATAGAAAAAAATTAAGCACAAGAATATAACACAAACGATAATTTTAGGTTTGGAGCACCTCTTTTTTTAGAAAGAAGGTGAAAAAAGTGTTCTGGAGGTTAGAAAGGTGAAAAGGTTTGAGGAAAGGCATAACGATACCATAATTAAGAGATGGAAATCCCAGAAATTATAACCTGATAATAAAGATTCGCGAGATAAGAACTGAGAAATCTACGAGAATAAACGAAATCGCGACTCTGTACTCGGGTATGTAAGAGGTTAAAAGAACAGGGTTATAAGGAAAAGTTAAGATTCTTGAAAGTTTTATTAAAAGTGTAAAACTCATGTTGTCTGAAAAGGCGCCAAAAAGCTCCAAAAAGAGCCTAAAATTATATGTTAATTATAACGGGAATAGGTTATCAAGCCGCAAATATGGGGGGATTATACATCGGTATTATCACAACGCACACGTGGGAAAGGGCCAAACTAATCTAGACTACGCTGGGCTGGGTTCACGGAGTTTTGTCGAGAGAATCTCGAGGGGATAATAGGAGGGGATAAAGAGATAATCGAATCACTGGCCCCTAAAACGAGTAATTTTTACATTGACATTTAAAACATTTAAACTTGACCTTGGTACTGATAACCAGTAAATTAACTTAAATTGAAATCAAAGCTTATTAATTATAATTAAATCGTTTTATTTCAAATTTCCTAAAAATGAATATATTACATAAAAAAAAATTTAAGAATTTCCAAATTTCATTAAAATAATATTTTTTATAACAAAATTTCAGAAAACTAAATTAAAAGTACGAAAATAATCATATATTATTATCAGCTTTGGTGATGAATTAAAATTTATATCGATTGTAGGTGGCAAATTATTAAAAAATTTTATAAATTAAGACTACTTATTTTTTATTGTATTTATCCAAATTAAAAACATAAAAATTATATTATGATTGCTGTAACTACAAATTGATTAATTATATATAATTATCTAATATTAATGTAGAATAATATTTAAAATAGCAATATTCTTTTTTTTTTATACACTCAAATATATATTATTACATAAGAAATCTATAATAATATAAAACAATAAATATATAATGCAATTAGAAATGAACATACATATATGAAAAACACAATAACCGTTCCTCAGTCAATACAGTTATGAAGACCTTTATCACAACTTTTAATGATAAATTACAAAGCTTTTTTAGTCAATTAGGAAAAATGCATTTCATCATAATCGCCAGATACATATATTTCATTTATACAATAATACTTTTGAATTATGTTTTGTGTAAAACTACATTTTTGAATTATGTATAAGCAACATGTAACCTAATTGGGTAATATATTTTTATCATTTTAGGAAACAAGTAAACTCGATAATAGAGATGAATTATTTATTCTTCTCGAAAGTGACGCTTGTCAATCTATCTTCTCATTTAAATTCTTTAATATGTTTGTAATAATTATTTTTTAGTCTAAACAAGATTTATGATAAATTATTCATTTATGTAATGGGTATTCTTCTAGCAAGCATAAACGAGAAAAGTGAATAAAGTTTCAAATGCATTAATTCACTACACAGAGGAAAAAGTACCTCTCTCTATATAATATATAAACATTAATATATTATCATTTATTCAAGCATTATTTTTTCTTTTATGGATATAAAGATGTATAATGACCATTCAGTTAACACTAACATTGTGCAGTGGAAAATTATTGGGAAAATTTATCATTGGTAAAGTATTGAATTATACTATTATAATCATAATCTTATTATCTAATTTAAATATCGTTTTTAATTAATATTTTATCAATAATATAATTTATATTTCAAATTAATTTCATCATGAAAAGTAGATCTGCTTTCTGATCCATAAAGTAAACTCTTCAGCATACCTATAAGCTCCACCGGGTATAGATACTTGTCTTACTAATGACCTTAGTGTATATACCTAATCTTTGCACTATCAACTGTTATTAAAGACTGTATAAATTTTCCAATCTCATTTACAATCTTCACTCATGTTTATATACACTCTTAAAACTAGGTCTTTTATTTTCTAACTGTTCCCTTATACTACAGATCGGGGGGGTTGGATTAGGAACTTCTTCACGTTCTTCTGGATTACTTTATTCCAAGCTGTATACTATTATTATATATTACTGATAAATGCTATTCTCTTAATTAGTGGGTCATCTAGGTTTATGGGCCATTTACTCAACAAATCCTTTTCCACTTTCTAAAAATATCTCGCTAAAAAGGGTATTATTTTACTTTCCCCCCCCCCCATCAACTCATTATTTTTTATTATCAAGGAAGATTTCTTTCATAATGATAACTACCATTCTTAATAATATAATCTTCGATATACTTATTTCTCAGATTAAACTGACTATTATTATTTCCGGATTTCCTCTTATTTAATTTTATTGTTCCGCTTCTTTTTTCATTATTTATTTAATATATAAATTTTCACTACTTTATGGTTTTTATTAGGTTCTCTTTCACCACTACTTTAGATCTCGCCCCCCTAACTGTTTATGCTAAAATTCGTTAGCCTTTCAAATGTTATATCTAACTATAATGTCTATCTTTCCATTTTACAAATAATAATCATTATTCAAAAGTTCTTGCTTAAGGGCTGAAAAAAATACATTTATTTTTAATACCTTTTTCCATCTCTGACTTTTATGTCTAACTTTTTAGCCCAAATTGAGCCCATTCCTTTGCCTCCACATAAAGCGTTATACTGGGAGACGATATTAAATTCACATAGACATAACAGACCTTTTGGTCCTTCTCAATACCACCTCAACGACTCCATGCTTAGTAATTGTTAGGAGAATAATTTATTCTCCAATTCTCGTACATTGGACTCTTATTCTTAGTCAAAGTCTTCCTACTGCAAATTCGACTTATAGGATTTTGTCAAGTTTTTTTTATCTCTCTCATTGACAGATCTGATCTTTAGGGAATCAGTCTATTTTCTTATTTGGCCCTCTGGAAGACACACGGCAGTAAAACTTAGAAACGGTCCATGAGAAGATATATTGTTCGTCGCTTAAAAGTCTTGCACAAATCCCTGACTCAGTTCTTGCGTTAAGAAACAAGAGAAGATGGTCTTTAGTATCTGTAGAACAATTAATTAGTGAGAATAGTTGTTTTGAAAAGCCGCTTTTACTTTGGGGCATAAGAACCTTTATTTTTTAAACCCTTCAAACTAAGGTGTAATTAAATAGGCGGAAATGAGTAGTGGAAGAATTGAGACTCATATACTAGAGAGTTATGTTAAGAATAGACAGACATTTTCTATAGTTACTCCTACTAGGACATTATATTTCAAAGACAAAAAATAACGGTTTTTTTGACTCTCGAGAATAAATTTTACATTATTTTGGGATACTTGTACGAGTTTCAAGAAATGAATAAGCATAATAATCATAATAATAACTAATAATAATCTCATATATTATTATAAAGTAAATAATTGAATAATACATATTATATAAAAAATAATGAGCATAAATAGAAATAATTTCTTTACATTGTTTAATATTATATACATCACATTATATTATCATTAATTCAAATCCTATAAATAAGTGGATCTAATAATGTTAATTATATCCTTAGTTTTAAATAAAAATAGATACATCACACACTCAATCACTCCAATATATAATCAAAGATAACTTATTATCAATATATAATAAAACACTAATATAAATATAATTGGGCCATAATATAATGTAATCATAATTAATAATAATGTAATTATATAATCCAATTCATCATATAACTTTATTATAGTTTCATCAATCAAAATAACGATTAACAACTAACAATAATAAAAATATAGATTATGAATATAAAAATCAGGATAATAATAAGTAACTTAATAATAATAAAATAATAATAATAATATAATAATAATAATAATATTAATAATATAATAATTATCTTTGGAAAGAGTGAATTCCGAAACCCTTCTCGTTGCATTGGGCGTGTCCACGTTCCTCTTCCAACTTTTCTGATGAAACATTTTCGCTCATGTGCTTCTCTTAATCCGAATTTAATAGAATTATTATGATCATGATAAAGGATTTACGTCTTCACGTTTTTCGTTATCTCTATCGGCACAACACCATCCTAATGTGAATAGACTGTCATGTAAAGATCAACTCCTCTCTTAATCATCATACGCATTATGCACTGCTTAATATCTTGTCAACCTATGGTATTTTTGTATAGCTTTCATGAGTAGCAAATCTTTATTAGTTATCTTTCAGTTATCTTTATTATGTAGTTATCTAACAATTACCCACGTGTCATAATAATTATATTATATATATAATATAGCTCAGCATATATAATAACTATATATATAATATTATAACAGATACTACAGGTATGTATATCATGGATAGTTAATACAATATATATATATAGTCATATTCAATTTCTTTTCTCATACAAATAAATCAGAAATTCTATATTTATTAAGTTGCTATATATACTTATATTATATAATAAATATTCTATATATATAGCATTTTATAACTCCCGAGGTGTTTGGGTTTGGGGACCTCAACATTTAATTTCTGGGTTTAAACCAACATTTTAGTAAAACTTAACGATTTTTTCCAAGTTTGTAATGTCTTTGTAGTTAGGCTATGTTCGAAACTTATATATCCACAATATTGAAAAAGAGCACACAATCCTATTCAAACCACAGCATCGCATTAAACTCATAACCCGCTCATTCGCTATTTAACGGCTTCTAAAATAATTTGATTTACTAAATATATTTACCCATGTTACAGTAATGCCTAACACATTAGTTGGATTTGTACAATTACAAACAGGGTGCTAATCCAAGGTAAGCATGACGTATAAGTGATATTACCAATTCATGAACATTTAGCCGACATACGCTTTAAGCAACATTTCTTTATCAAATACAGGGAAAAATGTCGAACCCATGGTAGTCTTGAGATTCTCTTCCACAATATCTTAAAACTTCTGGAAATGCTTCGCACCCGTTATGCTCAAAGACCGAGTCAGGGCTATAAATGTGCCGCTCCTCTCATATAAGTATATAATGAATATTACATATATTCTGAATTAGTTACTAAAAATCTATTATAAATAAAACACAATCCAAATACCTATTTAGGGTTCAAATCTGTAAAACTCATATTAGATAACGTAATCCTTAATAACGGAGGGATAATAAAATTCTTATAACGTTAAAACCCTAATCTATTAATACTAATATATATTCCTAACTAGTATATAAACATTATAATAAAGGTAAATTAAGAGTATAAGCAAAGTTCATTATTAAAAAAGGGCATAATTCAAAACTGTTATATAAAAACAATAACTGCATTTAAAATAAAAATCCCTTCAAAAAAAACTTATATGATTAAACCACGAATAAGAGAAGAATATAAAGCTCCCAAAATACTCATAGCTACATTCGATCACTATATACAAAAGAAAATAATCATATAAACACATGTATTTACTCTATAATCGACTATCAATCATTCAAAGGTTGTGGTTGCGATTATGATGTTGATGTGGACTGTGTGTGGTTGTGGATGTCGTTGTGTGGGCGTAGTGGTGTTGTTGTGTGTACTGTGAGTTGTGTGATAGTCGTGTGTTGTGTGTTAAACGTGTTCTAGTGTGGTCAAGTGTAGTAGTGTGTGGGTAGTAGCTAAGTGCCCGTGCAGTGTGGGAATGAATAGTACAAAGAAAAGCGGCACAGGAAACAACTTTACTAACCCCGGACGCACGTACGTTCCTGTTAATGATGTCGTATTGGAGTTAGTGAAAGTACCAACAGTAGTAGTTCAACAACGAGTCTATACAAAGCAATACTGTAAAAGGGTAGTTCTGTAGTAATGTAAGTAATAGAACCTTAACGTTCCCTATTGTTGCTAGTCTACTATCTAA
>JABUQX010072179.1:0-37500 GCA_015478945.1 Trachelipus rathkii
CCCAAGTACATACAAAGAAGAGAGATATATAATATATATTCTAAGCGGACATGTTTAGTAATACGTTATATTATAGTTAGCTATTTAATATTTATATTGTTTAATCTAATATATAGTACAGTTGTTTTCTTTAAAATATTACCAATATCAATTAGCCCTGCTACATGGGATTTGATGTTTGTGTATATACTCATATTAATTATTACTATTATTTATTATTATGTATATATTTTATTATTTTATATATAACTTATTATTTAACTTAATTAATATTATTAATTTTATATTTATTAATATATATTATATTAATTTATAATTTTTAATTTAAATTATTATATATATTATTAATTTTCTTGTATTATTATATTATTATAATTATATATATTATTAAATTAAATATTATTTGTATATTTTATATATATTAATTATAAATATTTTTATTATTAATATTAGTATAATTAATGATTAATATTATTTATTTAGTCTATATTATTTTATAATTATAATTATATTATTAATTAATATTAATTATATTATATATAAATATATTAATTAATTTTAATTTAACTTATTAATGATATGATTTTATTTTTTATTATTATATATTATTATATTTATATATATTAATTAATATTAATTTAATTTATTTATTAATGATTTAAATAACCATAGAAGAAAAACTAACTATTTTCATATTTATATTCTATTATTAAGTATAATAATTTATTATTTATTATTATAATTTTACCTGATTTCACATACCAAGATTTCGGACCATATTTTACGCTGAATTTTATCGATCCAAATCAATGGGCAGAGTTATTTATATTATTATTTATATTAGTAAATTATATTAATTTATATCATTTTTTATTATTTATTTATAACCTTCCATAACATTATAATTCTTATTAATGTTATTATATTTTCTGATATTAATTTTATGTACTCATAAACAATAGTGATTGTTAGAGAGCAAGGTTATTTTCTATTATTTCTTCTCTTGATAATATTCAGGAATAGAATTATTATATTCAATTCTTCTTATTATTCATATATATCTATCTATATTAATATATATATTACATGTCTATTATTATAATACTAAAAAAATTATTATTTTATTTCTTCTATATTCATTAATTATTAATTAATTATTAATATATTTTTTATTCTATTTCTATATTAACTTATTACTAATTAGTACTTTTTTACTTCAGACTAAAAGTATAAAATTATTATAATTCGATATATTTTTGGTAAAGGAAACTTGTTAAAACTGCTTAAGGTTTTATATATTATTAATAATATACTTATTATATACATTAATTATAATTTTACAGGAGTATATAAATACTAATTTCTTAATTTACTTATATAGGTAAAGCTATGTAAATTTTTTGTAAATGTAAAAAATTTCTGATTACGATAATTTATTATATACCTGTAGATATATATATATAATTAATTTAACTTATATTTATATTATTATATTATTAATATTATTATTTATTGTATATAATTATATGATATATATTCATAAATGATATTATTATAAATTATATTATTTTTCATAAATTCTTTGTATGTATTGTATTATTATATATTATTCTGTATATTTTATTATTTATTATATTTTATAATTGTAATATATTATTATTATAATATTAGAAATTACGATTATCAAATATTTGTTTAATATTTTAGAGTTCGTGATTTATTTATTCATAATTAAGTATTATAATAACATATAAAAGATATGTATACTAAAATTACTAATATTTATATAAATTTAATTATTAATATAAATTATTTTATATTCTACTAAATTCTTATAATTATTAATTATTTATATCTTATAATTAATTAATTTTATAATTTATATTAATTATTATATATATATTATAATATTATTTAATTTATATTAAATTTATTTTTATTATTTATATTACATCTTTAAACTATTATGTACCTTAAAAATTGGACTCAAATATTACGTCTCTTCATTATCATAAGTAGCTTCTTATTTCATCTTTTTGAATAATATTAATTTTGTTTAATATTATATTTAGTATAATAACTTTATATTATTATATAGAATTAAATAGATTTGATTTTGAATATTATATTGATTAATGATTAAATATTATATTTAAGTTTATATTATTATAATTAATTTCAAATTTATTATTAATTATTATTATTATCTATTATTAATTATCATTATATTATTATTTTATTATATTATGTATTGATATTATTATATTATTATTTATACAATTTAATTGTAATTTATATTATATTATTATTATTATTATTATTTGATTAATTAATTTATATTAATTATTATTTAGTTAATTATTTAATTTATATATTATTATTATTATGTATTAATTATTATTTAATTTATGTATTTTTATATTTCATTTTTTATTATATTTAATTAATTAATTTATATTATTATAATTATTAATTATTTATAATTATTAATTACTATATATAATATTATTTACTAATATATATATTAATGCTGCATTTTTATTTCTTATAATTATTAGTTTATATTATATATATTAATATACCCTAAATTATGTATGGCTGGTTTTAATAATAATTAGGTTTAAAACTATTTATGAGTTAATAATGTATTTAAAACTAAATCACATAAAAAATCACATATTTAACTACCATAAATAAATCCATAACCCTATAGTACTATTAAAATATTTAAATAAATTAGTTTATTATTTAATTTAATTAGGTGATTTATCTTAGCATTTTATAATGATTTCTAATTTTCAATCGAGAAGAGTAATGAAAGGTATAAAAATTTTTCTTGTACTTATAAGATGCAGATTGTTATTAATTATTGTATCAGTGCTAAGATGATACAATAATTAATACAATGTTTGACGAGCATAGTCTCTTTATCTAATAAATAATCGCTATCAATCTTGCATGATAATCATAACCATCAATAACTGGATAGACCAATGAGCAAATCAAACTGTTACTGGAAAATATCCGAAGTATACGGATGTACTTTTGACTCCCACACAATATTAAATGAAAAAAAAAAAGTTTATACAATCTATATGTCTCACTCCTACTATATATACGTAACTTCTAAACATACTTACTTTAACGTAACAACCTTACTTAACGTATTAACCAAACTTATATATACATATCATCTATCCACCTCTTCACATGATTCGTTCAAAATAAGCCAACAAAACATTATAGGTAACAAATAATTCTAATCGGAAAATAATAGTCTCAAAACTCTTCTCACTATTGCGCGCGGCTTCAGATTCTACATTTATTGTTCGAGTATGCCACAAATTTATATATTGTTAGGACCATAAACATATTTATCTTTAGCCGTGTCGATTGCTTGGAGCCACCAGGTGCATTGTTGATTAATTTATTTGGAACATTCCATACTATATACTAAATTTTCGACCCGGCCACTATAATATCCTACTTACCTATCTTAATGGGCCGTGGTGTGCCCTAACTCCCTATCCTGAGCCACTGACTGCCTACTTAGTAGACTAGGTGAATCATGTATTCTAATTGGTACATATAACTACATCGTTAAACTGACTGGCGCTAGTACCTATAATCCTATCCCCTACATCAAGATCACCCAGTTTCACACACCTAAACTTAGCCTCCCTTAAGGTTTTAATCTCTGAGTATATATATGATACTATAGGCCTATACGGCCCGCCTCCCTTATTGCAATTTTTTATCCACTAACTAGCCCCCTTGGATCATTCACGTTCGCTACCCCAGTGATTTACATGGCACTACTACTACATAGACGCTCACCATTACCTTACCCTGATTTATCCATAACTAATTACCCCTACTTTGCTGCTCCTATGTATTGATCATCCTTATTAGTTACTATTCCAACTGGTTAACCATAGCTTACACTCACGCACATTGCACGTACACAGGTATACTCTATATACTTGAATATTTATTCACCCAGACTTAATTCACTTCATACCCTTGACTCTTTCACACTGATAGTTATTTTAATATCCCTTTTTGTGACTACTCTGTTAACTAGCTCCTTCGAACCTCAGTTGAGTCAACCGCTCAGCCTATAGTAGCCATCAGTTATATTTGTAGTCACTCTATATAGTATTACTATTCTTACTTTGACTTCAACTTATTCCGTTTTCGCCTTATTTATGCTTACATCCTCTCATCCTTCTACTCCTCTTATGATATCTACTATCTATTCTCCTCTCTTCTCTCATTATCTCTTATAGTCTACTATCTATCTATCTACTATCTATTATACTATCCGCTATATCATTCTATCTACTAAATTCAGAATTCTATAATATCAATAGTAAAGATTGCCAATATTTTTCATTTAGCCAATTCTACTACACATATGAACGATATAGTCACCAATATGAAGAGCTGCACAGTAGAATATCATATACAAAATAATAAAGTTGAAGCGACTTATACCTGATATGTCATAATATAGTCTTTTCGCAACCCTTCTCTTCCATAGACGCCACTGAACTGTTATTTGAACACGACCCTTTAAGAACTATATAAAGCTATAACTAAGAGAGAGAAGAAACGAACAGGAAGAGTAGTTGGCTATGACAAGAAAAGCCACCTTATTGTGGACAACTGATCATTTTTATATCTCCAAATTATTATTTTGTCTTTTGGGTGATAATAAACGCTACCCCTTTTTTCAGAGAACAGTATGGAGTTATTTCAATTAAAAAATCTATATTATATATAACATATAATAAAGTTGTCTAAACTCGAGTAATTATTTTTTTCAGACCTTTGAATCTACTTTAAATTGAGTCTATTATTTAGTAACATCTTATACGAAACAGTGATTGTGCCTAATTAATTATACAACATTTGTACAGCCTTAATATTAGAGTTAAACGATAATTTAAAATATTTAAAGAGCTATTTGCAGAAAACTAAAAACAAATCTACTTTATATATTACTAAAGTGATATTGCTATTCAAAATATGTGTTAGCCCATGTTATAACACAGTTTCCATACGTCATTTTGCCTTAAAACGTCCCTATTATATATTGACCTCAAAAACACCTATAAAAAAGAACATCATGAAGACATTAGCAATAAAAACTTCCATAAGAAAAAACAATCAAAACAGTTTTTTATTGGTTTATTTTAGAAAAAGATAAATTGGTTTTGGTTTCTTTTAATAAACCTCTCCTGATTCTTCTACAGATATATCCATACAGATTCCTATAGGAGAGTGACTATGGAATATGCATAGATTTTCTAAAATGATATTCTCATAGTTAGCATAACTCTATAATAAAAGTCTCTCATATAAATGTCTATATTCAATAATCTAGTCTATATAATTATAATTTAAGTAGAGATCTAATGCTCTTTTTTTTTCAGAACATAATCCATTTTTAACTTGTTTGGAATACATTATACCATTTTATTTAATCATAAGAGAAAGATTTATCAATTTCACAGTTTTCGTTTGCTTAGTTTTACAATAAATAGTTGTCTGCTATATTAGTGTTCGACATAATAATACAACTTCGTTCAACAGACTTGGTTTTTCCCCACATTGGCCAACAATATTTACATTAATTACTTACGTTTAATAATAGTGCTGTATGCTCAAATTTTATCAATATGACATAGTTAGAATGTTCTATAATTTATATTACGTGGAATTTATAGCGTACAGCCAAGTTAAATCTATACCAATATATACAACTTTCTCTGTGGTGTCTTTTATGCTTCTATAGATATTTTCTATGCACTTTATCAACAGCTTGAGCTATCTCTTATTAAATCGTCACTCTCATTTGTCTTGATCTTCCCAGTATATATCTTGGTTGACCAAGGCAGGAAGGTTCGAAATTTTACTGTTCACAAAGTTGACCTCGTGTCTGTCGTAGTTCCCGAACACAGATCACTAGAGATTTAACATTTTTATCGATAGTAGGTGGGTTGGTGTGTTTCGGTGATAGATTTCAGTTGTAGAGTGTGCCTATGTTGATATAGTAATATGGTCGTCGTACAGTGCTGGCTTACCAGGTATCTAGTGGAATCTTGAAATATAGGCAATTATTGAGTGATTTTCTCTAAGCACAGAGCGTCCCATATTGTCGACGGAGGTAGGTTCCGTGTCCTTGGGGAAACACGAGAACCAGACCCAGGCCCGCTTTCACTCTCCCTTTCCTCCGTCTGCTTGCCTTTTTCTCTCTGAGAGAATCAAGGTTTTTGCATGCCATATAGGGTGAGGACAGTTTGAGATGTAAGTTTTAAGTAGTGTTGAAATAATCTTTTTGGCAAGTCTGAATGATCCACATTTGTAGTGTTCTCCTGGTATTTGTGGTCTATGTCTGGACGTAATTTGTCTTGCAACGTGCTGGGAGGGGCATATACAGAAGTGAGTGCCCGATTCTTGCGTAATCCTACGTATGCGTTCATTAACATTTGGGGGTTTTAGGGGTTGAAATATGCTACCCTCCTGTCATGGTCGTCGGAAGGCAGATCGTAATGGCGTGGTTCATAGGTATTCAGCCGTTTCAATGGGCACGCCTTCACCCTGTGCGTCTCTCCCTTCCATCCATGTTTCATAAGGACTCCCCGTATATTAGCACGCTGCTTGAATCTCTATCATTTTTTCTATTTGTGAGATGGATGTTCCATTTCAGTGGTCATCTGGAACTCAATCTGCGCCCAATGTTTTTTTCCACTCGGCTGCAGTCACCTAAAGATAATGAAGCATTTGACCTCAATATGGCTAACTTTCAGCACTCCATGATACCTCTATCACGGTCAAGCGACAGATCCTGATGCATTTGCCGCCGGACTATATTGTCTCCCTCTACATATACACATATACTACGAGCACGAGCACATAGCCAACTTATCTTCCCTTTTCTGTAATGGATTCCACTAAGGTAGTTAAGAGCATTCTAGAAACACAGTTCGAAGGGGCGTGAGAAGTGTACGTGAGTGCTAGCGGCGTAAGGGACGATAACTGGAAGAAGGGCCGCTGCAATTATTATCCAGTACAGCGACGGAGAACTCTATGTAGTGTTTCGACAAATGTCCGTATTGTAGTCAATTCTCTATCGCATTTTGCGCAGATGATCTGGTGCAGCTACTGGTGGGCGGAGAGACTGGAACATCTCTGTAACACCATCGATCAACTTGCCTGCGATCTTTCATTTCTTCTTCTGTATTCTACGCGTGACTTCTTTCAGTTGCATCAATTGAATACCTCTCTCGCAGGAGCAAATCTTATTCATTGGAATTTCTTCTGTCTTTAATAATTTTGTAATACTTCTGGACACTTAACTTCATGCCGGTGTGTTGACAAATGGGGGAGCGACACGTTAAAGTGCGGTATCAATTTTGCTTATGTTTTTCACTTAGTTTGGTAACTTTGGCTCCTTAATGCTGGTAGCTCTGACAAAAAGAATGAACCTGAATCGAACATCTTTCTATTGGACTCGCTCACAGTGGAGTCCACTGTCAGTTTGCTCAGACGACACTGCCACTCCCTTTTAAAGCACTTCCCTCGTGTAGGACACCACCATAACCCGGTACTTGAGTCATTGTATAGGGCCGTGAGAAGCCTAGAAGTGACCGAGCTTAAGTTAATAATAACTAAAGACCGGGTAAGCGCCTTAGTCTTCGCAGTGTGCATTCCATAACGCTGTTGGCAGAGTATATTTCCGTTACCGAACTCTAGTGGCTAAAGTGGAATGGATCATTAGGTTCAACTATACATGCTTTGGAATGGGTCTACTCTTACTACATTCTTCCTTGAAGAGTCTGTCCGTAGCTTTGCATTTGTTTCGGCCACGGTCTCTAGTAGATTATTCTTCTTGCTTTAGTCACAGGGGGACGACGCTGTCAAGACGGGGTTCTAGAGGTCTTCGGACCTTCATTAAGGTTAGATACCCAAGTAGGGATTTTCAGACTTTATGGCTGGCCTTCCTCTGTCAGGTTTTGTAAATGCATGACTCCCAGGAGGAAGAGGGAATTGCTATTCTTTGTTTTCCTTGGCATGAGCCGCTAAGGGGGAGTGGTGGTCTGGGTCGTGAAGTGCAAGGATGCCAGGTCAGCTAGTGCCGCTGGAAGCCTGAGTAGATAGTGATCTTGGTATCGCGTAATTTGAGCTTTTACATACAACAAATGCTGTTCCACCATCCCTCCTGACTATTGATTAATATCTATTCTTTCGATAATAAATTCATCACCGCTCTGTCTTACACACCACTTTCTGTTCGCACTCTGCAACCAAACTATATTTACTGGAAGATACCTGCCATCAACTAAAGACTCATGAATGTCAAAAAATTTTAAAAGGAAGGGCAGGAGCAACTAAAATATCTAAAGCGTCAAGTAGCCTTTTCCAACGCCCGCCACTCCCCACAACATAGTGCTCTCTGCATGCCCAATCGCTCATCTCACTACCTCTGGTTTCTTCCTAAACCTTGAACTTACCCTAGTACCTGGTAATCAAAGTGTGGCTTCGCGAGCTGCCCCTATGGAGTAAACTTCGCTACGGCCTTGCCCTCCTCCTGCAACCGGAACCCCCCTCACGGAAGTCGTCGTCCCTCCTCGTAGCCATGTCGACGCCCGAGATTATTTCACTCTCTTCTCCAATATTGTGTTGCTGGACATGCCGCTCGTCATCACCTATTCAAAGCTAGGGTCGAGTGCTCTATTCCAAATTTTGAGGCTCTTGTCGAGTTTCTGGAAAAGGGCAGTGGCTGTTCTAATCTTCACGTTCTGCTTCATTCCCCGTGAAAGTGACGTGAACTATTGGACCAACTTATGACCTTCTGTGGACAAGAGGACTGCCAAATAGACTCACTGGGAGTCCTAGATGTGGCGAACATAAATATGGTATAAAACCCCTATTATCTTATTGAAATGTGATAGAAAGATTTATTCATACAATTTCACAAAACGTTAAAAGAGAATCAAGGATGGATATATATGAAACAATAAAACACTAAGAACAGTGGTTACAAAGGCCGCATACAAAATTTATAGAATAAACTATCAAAACGTAGCAAAAGAGCT
This sequence comes from Trachelipus rathkii, assembly GCA_015478945.1. Lineage (NCBI taxonomy): Eukaryota > Metazoa > Arthropoda > Malacostraca > Isopoda > Trachelipodidae > Trachelipus > Trachelipus rathkii. The sequence continues at coordinate 9,105 of JABUQX010072179.1, forward strand.
GAAATCTAAAGAGGTAGGGAAAAATAAGTCAAATACAGGAACCAACCATTATCGGTAGACTACATATTTAAAAATAAAAATTCAGCAGACTTCTGCACACCACGTAATAATTATACTCTTTTCTCTATGCCCACAAAGTGAATATTCTGTTATCATTCGGATAAGTGAGATCGACTCAATAATAATATTTATATTCATTTGTTAATTATATAATAGAATCTTATCGCCAGGTTTTTAATGAAGGTATAGGTTTAAAGTTATAAAATTAGAATGTGTTTATAGTTCTACTTGAAGTATCTATGATAATAAATCCGAAGTCCTATCATGTGTATTACAATGAAATTAATGAGGTTGTTTTATTGTTTAAAAACTGGTCCCCATAATTTAATATTTAAAACAAATGTAATTAACTTAAAAGTTATAAAAAATGATAGCATAATTATAATGAAATGGATAGATTAAATATAAAATTTTTTTTTAATTATAAGTTTATAAATGAATAGGCCAAGGTTTTAAGTAAACGAAGTTTTCTAAAAAATTTATAACTTGAAAATCTCCGAGTTTAAAATGATAATGAATAAGACTTTTATAAGAAATGAAACTTTTAACGGTACAAGTTGAATAGCCAGGCTTTAAATTAAACGAATTGACTAGTACTCCTATATAATGTATTTTAAGGTTCATTAAAATAGAATAAAAACGTATATAAAGTATTATAATGATAAAGTTTTAAAGAAATAAGTTTTTAGAACTCAAATCGAATTCAAGTTTTATATCGAATTATTTGTTTCTTAATAAGTTCATTAAGAAATCTCTTCAGTAAAAGGTGTTTTATACTAAACACAATTAGTATTTCTCATAACTTATAGAGGTAGTTAATAGTTTTTAAGAATTTATAGAATTAGTTAATAAGTTAGTTAATAAATGAATTGCAAAGTATTTATTTAAAGTTATATAATGAAAGCAACAAGCTTTACTAAAGAATCAAGGTAAGTTAGACAAAAATATATATCTAAGATAAAGAACAAAAAGCCGCATATTTGTTTTCATTAAAGGATTTAAGCTACTTCTATTCTATTGAATCATTAGACTGGAGACACAAAAAATATAAATTTCTTGGTACATTTAATTTTTATTGAAAAGTTTTAAGAGAAATAAAATCATTAAATAACATTTATTATTCTCAATATTAGGATAATAACCAATAACAAGCACACACTAATGAAGGATACTCTAACTTACATATTTAATATATTAAAATAATATGTAATTTAATGTCATTATTATATGACTTATTGTCCATTGAACTTGGAGAAAAATAAGATTAAAAGAGCAATAAACTTTTCATTTTATATCTTTTATTTGCTTAGAAGTTCGGTTCCCTAGATAATTTCTTATAAATAATGTATTTTTAAATGCTATCAATAATCAATTAATTTTAAAAATAAAAATGAAATAATTTCACTGTAAAAAATCATAAAAGCTAAAAATTTCACACTTGCATTTTCCAAAAAATTAATATATCATTAAAAGCCTCTCCTGCTGAAATTATGCTTTTTTTGAAGTTGTGAGATTATCAATCAGTAAGTATGCAGCGATATTCTAATTCCCATCAAAGGTAACTACTCAATAAGGATATGGTAATTTTAATTTATAATAATTTCTTATAATAATCATATTTTCAAAATTTGAAATCTTTTGTGCTTATCTAAAATAGATAACTATTTTACCCTTCTAATCATGTTCTTCGTTAAACAAGAATAAATAAAGTCTATCAAAAAATATTCATATTAATGAAAAAGTATAACAGCGTAGTCAAGCTTATTTTTATCATTATATAAGTTTAGATGAAAGAAAACAATGGTTAATAGATGATTATATTACTAACATTATATACTTAAGATGATATAGGATATAATAAAGATACAGATAGTATTATAAGTTAGATGAAAGAAAAACAATGGTAATGATGATAATTATAATAATGATAAGGATAATAAAGATAATAATGATAACGATAATAACAACAATGATAAAACAGTAAAATAATAATATAAAATACATTTAATAGAAAAATATAATAAAACGATGAAAACTAAGTTATATCCTAACCAATAGTAAGTAATTAAAATTTCTGGATATAAGCTTTTATTACGTCATCATATAAAATAATTAAAACAAGAACTTAGATCCTAACTGATAGACCGGAGTCAAGTATTTTAACTTTTGGTACGTCATCATGATCTAGCAACTCGAAAAGGTTTACAGGGGAAATGACCCTGCCAACAAAATTCTTTTCCTCGGGCTTTGCAACTGATGAAACAAGGCTGAACCAACCCTTCATATAAAGATGCTCTACAAATACAGTATCATTTGGAACAATTGGAAGTTTATTCCGTAATATTCCTTCCTCGTAATCACCTTCAATTTTCCTGTCATAAATAGAAACCCCTGGTTTTGGAATGACATGTAGAAGCTTAACACACTCGTTAGACCTGTCACATCGATCATCATTCGATACTCCTACTTGAACAAAATTCTTGTAGGATTGACCATCCTCTCCTGTGCAATAGTGGATAAAATGATTGACCAAACCACTCCTATTATTTCTTAGCATTTCGATAATTGCTAGGCTTGAAGTGTTCTTCTTACAGCTTAGCTTGATAAAAGTATCGGGAGATGCTGGTTCTTTCTCTTCTTTTCCTCCCAACCTTTTCACGGCACACATATCGGTTCATTGATCGCGGCGACGTCTCCCCCCCCGTAAGGTTATTCGGGCGTTCTTTAATATTTCCTGCTCCTACATTATTCTAATACTGAAATAATCAGGTCTCAGTGCAGTTACATCCGATCATAAGAGCTGAGTGTAGGCCTACTTACATTATCTTATTTGGTACCACTACAACTATTGGATGCTAGTATATAGTGCTTATTAGCATTTGTTACCCGTGTGACTTTTAATTTTTATAATCTACCTGTGACGCTTCATGTTAACTATAGTAATTACCATAAAACCTCAATTCCCGCTACCGACCTTCACGCCCTGAGCTGAACTCTATCCAGGTATTACTATTATCCCCATATTATTACTATAACGTACAATCATATATATTTACTCTATAGTTGCTTATTATCTCCTTCTAATATACTGTAATATACTATAATATAATACTGAATATTTCATTATTTATTCTAACTATATCATTTAATATTCTATAAATATATAATTATATATAATATATATTTACTCCTTATATACTATTATATATATTATTAATATATATATATATAGTATTTCTACTATAAATTCTATCTATATATCTTATATCTAGATCTTTAACTCATTATATTTATCTAATCATTTACAATTATATCATCTTCGGAAACAGACTACTCGATCCTTCTCTATCCTTATATTTAATTTTATAATTACTCTTTTATAAAGTGCTTAGTTACTTTATGCTAATGCTACCGACCATTTACTCTAATATAGACGATTGTTACACGCAGGTGTAACTAACCCTTAATCTCTTTGTCCGATGCCCGTGCATTGCAACATTGATTGTATTCATTTACCGTATTGCCTATCTACACGCACACTCTATCCGTTGACCTACACATAGCCCCTTACAGCATGCTGATGAGCTAGTTATGACTCCTCGACCTCCTACTAGTGAGTACTTCTTACTTTGAGACCTCCCTACTACTATATATCCATCATCTAAATTCATAATCATACTATTATACTACCTAACTAATCCCAACCAGTTACGATATAGTAATAAATATATACATTCATATCATGACTAGATATCATTACAATATTAATTTACTTACGTGAATATTTAGTATTTAGATGAATTTCTACCATACATAATACCTGAGGTGATTCTATATTAATTTACATCATATCCAATGTTATGCACTAATTATAGCTAAATTTAATTGAGTTTATTTATATTTCTAGTTGTAATTTTATTATTGAGTGTCTGTGATATTTTTGTTAACGTTTGTCTCTTCTACATTCTACTACTATGTTTACCTTTACTTAAGTATTAGAGTCGTTCTAATACTTACATGTGTGAATTGGCTGAAGCTGCGTAAAGTTGCAAGTACTGGATGTTTTAATCGCACGCGGTATTCAAAATCACGTAGTTGCCAAATCACTATTTGATACGTGGGATTGCTTTTTTCCTCTTTGTTTTTTATATATGTTGTGTTGAAACTGTCGCTTATTCACTTGTATGGATTGTGTTCTGTGCAATCATGCTTTCTCTTCCCTCTTTGGGTCCTTTCTTTGTCATGCTGACTATTACTCTGATAAGCACTTGTGGATCTGTGGTCCCTCGGAGCCCCCATTCCGGGCGTGAGTAGTTCTCACTCAACCAGTTTCAACCACACTGTAATTGTTCTTCTATTATAAGGAGGACCAGGCGCCAGATGCAACGTAGCCCGTGCAAACATGCACTATCAAGCTACAGTCGTTCCCCTCTTACCAATCGTTTATTCCATTGGCTGTGTGTCGATGTTATTACCATATACATTTTGTGGTCCTGTGTTCATGGCATCGCAATCTCAGTGTTGAGAGCAGGTGCCGTCCTTCCCCGGCAGACAGGAGGTGAGGATGTCATATCCCACAGGTGGAGACTAAGCATACTTCGCTTCATCCATACCCTACTTAAATTATGGTTCAGTATCCAGTTCACGCACGACATCTTCCACGGTAAGCACAAGTCAACATATAACATTCTTTACGTCGGCACGCTACTGATCATCTGGGAACAGTCATGTATGTCTACACTCGAGACCTATGTTGTCGTCCGGTATTTCGTAAGGAGCTTTACAAAGTACCATTTACCAGTGAGATAGAGGATATTAAGCAATAAGCGTACATTAACTACTTAGCCTCATCATACTATGTACACTTAATTATAAGTACATAGAAGTATAATACTTCTATTATTCATTTTATGATCATAGGCGTGACATTCTATTTCTACACTGTATGCTATATAGCTACATATATGGATTCATAATATTAGCACAATAGGTACTGAAATATATTGTCAACATACTATTATACTTATAAATCATAATCACTATTAACACAGCATTGACATCTCGCAGTTAGTATATTCTTAGTATTTCAGCTATAAGTGTAGGTAGCTATATAAAGTTTAATTTGTAGTAATACTAATGATTAATAGACTAATGAGACAAGCCTTACTTATATATGATTGAACGTGGAAAAGTTATATAGAAGTTTACTATATTGTTTTAAAAACACTAGAAATTGTAGTAATAAATAATATAAACTAGTTGTCAATTGATTCTAAAATCATGTGTGTTAACGCAGTAAAACTTTTATGTTAATATTCATAGGAAGATTTAGATCTCGAACAATTATATATGCTATAAAATAAAAACTATTATATACCTTCACATATTTACCGGGTCCTTCAAAACGCTGTTAAAATACTGTAAACTTCTATATCATTATCGAGTTATCAACTACACGTTACGGAAACAACGTCTCGTTACGGGATCGACCTGAAAAGTAATATTCGAGGAATATAAGACTATTTACTTCCCTAATAAAAATAATAAGTATTATCCAAAAGGGGAGTGGGGGTGGAAATGATAAAATTACGCTCAAATACATCGGGTAAATATTTAAGTATTTTTTTTAAAAATAATAGATTATAAAAATTAAAATATAAGAAATATATATTTTGCGATCTAATAAAATTTTTAATGTTGTTATAAAATTAACATATAAAAATTTTAAATTAATTCACTTAATTATAGTATTTTAGATATATTTATTCAATGATAACTAATTATTAATCTAATGATATAAAAATCATAATCGTTTTAATTATTAAATATATCCTTGCTTATAATGATAGACGTTTGCTGTGTGTGATATTTGGTAGTGTGAAATGGAATAGGGAAGTCCGATACGAGAGCAACGCTCTTGAAGAGATTAAGCAGGAAAATGTAGTAGCAGTAGAAATAATATCGTACCGTTCTCTTAAACTTCATGACGTCTCCCCTTCTTTGCATTTGTCTTTGCCTTGTTGGGGGGCTGTTGTCGAAACTGTTCGCGTAATTAGTAAATGTGTAAATCTTCGACAACGAGATAATAGTCCGCAAGTCATATATACAATCTAAATATAAAAAAATCCATACCTCATGTAAATATTCTCCTTCACGAGTATATCTTCTCTAGACGGTGATACCTTTTCTACACTATCATATGTGGTATTCCATTTGTACGTTTAGGGATTAATCTATTAATTCCTCCTGGATATCAGATCCACATACAAAGCGCCATCTCGCCTCGACAACTCCCGCGTCCAGGCCAATTGTCAAACGAACGAAAATTGTGGTCGTATCTTACAACCGTGAGGAAGACGCCCCAAAAGCTATTCCTTGCCCAACACATCTCTTGTGCGCCGCTAACCACTAAATTCATACACATAACTTCCCCTTTCTACTTTGAGCACGCAATTTGCGCGTTCTCTGTCATGGAAGGACAAGGCCACGTGTCCGTACACGCCTAAAACGTAAAAACAAGCAAAAGAACTTTCTTACCTTTCCCGACAAGAAGATGATACTTAGCCAAGGATTTAACCCGCAACGTGCATTCCTACTACTAGCACTGATTATGGTATTGTTGCGAAATCTAAATGCGAAACTGCTTATTGATTTTTTTTTTGGTTTTTAAATTAAATCTTACTGAGACACATCGAGAGCTGTTTTAATTGCTATATTACTTACAAGTCACAAGGTCTAATATTATAATAGTTCATTTATTTTCATTATTAATATCAATAATTTGATTTAATATAATATATATATAATATATATTATATATATATATATATATAATATATATATATAGTATATATATATATATATATATTATCTACATAGCCTATACCTAAAGATATTATTTTAAGCGTAAGATTTAGCTGTAGGTGAGTTACAGTGTGCGTAAACGAAGCGGCATATTCAGCGTACACAACTTAGAGCAGAGAAGAACGTGCCGTTTGAACCAAATCTGTTTATCATTCACCGAGTCAAGGAAAATGACTCTCGTTCGCTAGTCAACATTTTCGAATACAGAAAAATATATTAGAAGATTTCTTCTTCTTATTTTTTCATATTTTACTTTTTAATCGCAAATGAAATTGATTGGACGAAGTTGTTTTAATACGTAATTAATTGATTGCAGAAAAGAGACTGCTTTTGCCTAATTATCATTTTAATTAATTTTTATTTCTTTTTAATTAATAAAAATAATTAACCATAATTAACCCAAACAACCAATCAATTCCACATTTGAGCATTAATATTTCGGAAATTACATTTTGATTAGGGAAATCACATAAAAATAAATATATATATATATATATATATATATATATATATATATATATATATATATACTATATATATATATATATATATATATTATATATATATAATATATATATATAGTATATATATATATGTGTGTCTATGGTACGCACATGTGTACTTGCACGCGTACACCCCATTTATGTATTCGATATACGTCAGACGTATACAGTATTGAAGGTTGCATGTACCGAGAAAGGCCATATGATTTTAGCACGCAGCATGCAGAGCATTGAGAGCGTTTCAAATCACAGCTGGTTTTTATTTACAAGAGAATAACCTTGAGAAAGTAGGATAGGAATTTTTCGATCTCCCTTTCTTCTTCTCTTCGTAAATAAAGAAAAATTGTTTTAAAAGGAATATCGCTTAATAGTTATTGTTATAATTTTTATTATAAACGTAATTTTAATTGATTTATAATAAACAATCACATTATTCAAGTAAATCTGGCAGTTTTTTCAATTTTTAATTGAAGTCGGAATATATGAACATTTTAATTAAGATAATTAACTAAATATTTTTGGGGCATTTCAATTGAAATTGATGTTCATATAATTTTGCCCATATAATTCATGATAGACTTTGCTCTCATCAATCTTTATTCCCAATAAAACCATTTTTCTCATTTTTTAAACTATCAACAATTCCACTAATCCTACTTACCCACTTTATCTTCACTTTTTACTAACGAGTCATTAGGATGGCCGAGAACGAATTTCAGGTCGAGTCGTGTGACCCCTTAGCTCCAGAGGAGATGGAGAAGGGAAAAACAGACTTGATGGGGAGTACCACAGTCGTGGGTAAATCTTCCCTACCAAAAAGGGAAGCTATCTCGACACCGCCCGAAGGAGGGGAAGGAGATACGTTTGTCCGAACTGAAGAGAAAAAAGTGAAAGAAAAGGAAAAGGTAGGAAACAAGGAGACGAAAGATGAAATAAAAAATGAGGAAGAAGCGGTACAGAGGGAGGAGAGAGAGAAAGAAGAAGGAGGAAACGAGGACACAGCGTCTTGCTCAGAAGGAGCCATAGCCTCCGTGAATGTTCGTATGAAAAACTCAGAAAGAAAAGGGAAGAAACGAGGACACGGAGCTTTGCTCAGGAAGAGCACAAGCCCCCATCAATGATTGTAGGAAAAACAAAGAAGGAGAAGAAGAGAATCTGACTCAAACAAAGATACGAGTAGCTTGTAAAAATAGCGCGGGAAAACTTTGCCGGGCAGTGAAGCCAATGCCTAGTGAAACACCGCTCAGACGTAAGGAAATCACAGTTTCCCAAGCAGAAATAAAGGCTCCGACAGAAAAAATAAAAGTGCCAGAGTTGGTTCTAAAACGTGTGTCGGTTAGAAAATCTTTGGATGGGAATCTTAAGAGAGTAAGAGATCCCGATAAAATGGAGGAGCCAGTGCCCCAGGCCCGAGGGTCGAGAGGGAGAAGAATTGAGGATTCGAACCAAATTTTCGCTGAAACACCCGCACACGAGGCGGACAAATATCTTTCCCAGGCTGAGAGGCGTCTGGTCGTTAAATACGTACACGCGCGTTGAATCTCATCCTAGTCGAAAGGTCGATTGTGTTTGTTTCCCAAAGGGGGACAGCCTCGTCGAGGCGCGAACAATTGCATGAGGCAGCAAGTGCCTAGACAGGGAAAAAAGATATGCGGAAATTGCTTTGATGGAGAAGCTCAGGTGACGTGCAAGGGTGGAAAAGGAGCAGGTGGATGATCACTCCCTCAACTCGTCACGTTGTCGCGCTGTTCTTCCCGAGGCAAACCCAAACTCAAGCACACTCTCAGTTTTGGAAAAATTTGGACCCAATCGATGAACGACTTAGAAGTTTGAGAGCGATTGACCATGAAGGAGATGGCCATCTGATGATGAATGAAGAAATTCAAAAGGAAATCTTTCTAGAGCCAGAAAGGACCTAAGAGAAATATTTAAAGGCATATAAAGAGAGAGGGAGAGGGGAAGGCAACAGAGTGGGATAGTAGGAAATATTTGTGGTATATATTTTGCTAATATATATATTATCTACATAAACAAGCAAACCAAAATACCTCGAATCAAAGCAGATTGAATATTGTGTAATTTACTTCTTTACATGTTTAACAGGTTTACAGCAAACCCATCCCTTTAAAAAAAAAATTTCTTCTAATTTTATTAAAAAAATCTTTTTAATTAAATTATGAATGATAGATCATTTATTTTCATATAATATATATATGGTCTATCGTATACTAAATTGTCTCATGATGTAACCTGTGATTTATGCTTGTGTTTACCATGATTTCACACGTTCTACATGTGTAGGGTGTATTTGCTATGTTTAGTATAACCATAAGTAGTAGAAGTGTTATGAATTGTGCTGGTATGAGTTTTGAAACTATAAAGTCTCTTTTTATTCCTGTTTAAGATGTTTTTAGAAATTAACCTCATTGCCACGCAAAAAAAATAAATTTACAAGCTAGCTTCAATATTTAGATACTAGTTTTCTCTATAATTATTCTTTTATATATTCTGCTTCTTAATTTTCCATAATCATATGGAATATGTTCCATCAAATTAAGACCAGACCTAAAGTTTAGAAAAAATGGATGACAAAATATTTTTTGAGCGTAAGCATTTATTTTCCAAATTAAAATAAATAATTTTTTAATAAATTATTATTAAATTATATATTATATATATATATATATATATAATATATATAATATATATGATACTATATTGGTATGTATATATAATATACTATATATATATTATATATATTAATATAGATATATATATATACTACTATATATATACTATAAGGTGAAGAAGTTACCTGATGTATAACTGGTACAGACTGTATCCAGTAAACGCGTTTGAAATAATATAATGGGAGCTTCCAGTTTTAATCTAGAATTTACAGACTTGCTTGCATTAATTATAAAAATTCTAAGTCATAAGAAAGTGAAAAAAAGGATTTGATTGATAAGTAAATTTTTCACGATAAATAAGTGAAGTCAGCGAAAACCGGTTTTGAATTTCTGTATGTTTTAATTCCCGGAGTTTATAGGTACGACAGATACGGACCCGGCCTAAACTTCCACAGAGGACCCTGAAGCATGCATGATAGAGTAGCAATTCGAGAGGTATGGTACCGCAGTAAGTCTTAGGAAAGCATGTCGTAAGCCATAGGCACATCCGGATGCACTACATGATGTAGGTTAAAAAAGAATCTGTACACAAGGTGTACAGGCATTTATTTTACTGTTTCGCATATATAATTCTTTTACTTTTTATTTTAGAGAGAGAGAGGGAAGCCAATTAGTTCTCCAGATCGATATCTGTTAATAAGCCGCAGATCAAGATCTTCGATGTTCTAAAGGAAGAGAGAGAGGGAATTTAGTATTTAAAACAATGTTGCAACGTTCGCATTAGCAGCAAAACCTTATTTAGGTAACATTTTATTTAATATTAATTATTACATTAGTAAAGATTTAATCATTTTAATATATATATACTATTATATATATATATAATACATATATTATTAATATAAAATAATGGATCAGAATCCTAAGTAACTAACAGCATTTTATTTTAATTTTCTTATTTTTTATTAAAAATCTAACTGATTAATTTCTCCACTCTGTTGGAAAGCCAAGAAAGAATTCATTAACAAAGCAAAGAGACCCAAAATCCTATCAGGAACCTATAACAGGGGAATAGACCGAGAGGTTTGTGTTTTTAGAGATTACTTGAGGACTTTCCACGAGCTTGGAAAAGAATATACCAAAGTAATTTTCTTATTTTGCTTTAAAAAATGAATTTGGAAGTATGTTTTAGTACAGTTAGCTCTTCTCAAAAGATGGCAACCGGATGTGGACTCCAAAAGCCAGGCTTAGAGAAGGAGGTTCGAGTAACAACGTAAGGTTCAGAAGGAGAAATAATGTTAAAAATAAAAAGAGAAATTTAAAAATTGGAAGAGGGAGCTGTACACTAGTTACATTTCGCTTTTAAAAGGTTAATAGGGTAGAACACAGTTTCAATCTAGGCAATGGAATCGTTGTTTCAGTCAATCTTCAATTTAGAAAAGAGAGTCGGTAATTGAGGCAGCAATAGGAGATTGCGGGAAAGACAGAAATCCCCTCAGGAAGAAGAGGAGAGAAGTAGCTTTTCATGAGTTGGGAAAATGTGCTAGTACCCCTCAAAAGATCAATCTTCAATTTAGAAAAGGGAATCGGTAATTGAGGCAGCAATAGGAGATTGCGGGAAAGACAGAAATCCCTTCAGGAAGAAGAGGCGAGAGGTACCTTTTCAGGAGTTGGGAAAATGTGCTAGTACCCCTCAAAAGAGTAACCCCGATTGACAGAGAGATAGCAGTAAGTTCACTTTCAACGATGCGTAATTTCTCACCCCTCTCGTGGAAGGTACTAAAAGAGCTTTTTAGTCGTGAGATTGCGAGAGTGTCTTAACATGCAGGAGAGAGGAAGAGAAGATGATCATGCCGAAAAGATCGCTAAGAAAACGCATTTCGAGCTCCTTAAATGTTTTAATTAAACACTATTAAGTTTAATATATATTACTATATCTATAATAATATATAATATATATTATATATATATATATTATATTATATATAATATATATATATATATATATAATATATATATCTTCTCGGTCATGTGAACGAAATTAAAGATAATAAGGATTTCCTTTGTAGGAATTCTTTACATGTATTGTTTGCTGTGAAGTAACTAGCTGTGGATTAAGAAATTTAATTAATCTTAATCATTATTTTTTTTGCAAAGCTTATCCTCTTTATTATTATTTGCATAATTTTAATAAGCTTGAGATATTTTTTTCCTTACTTATAATATTTACAAAGTAAATTAGCCAAATGTTGCGGGTTCTTGATGGCAGAGATAATATGAATCCTAGGTAAAATGGAAATTCTAGAGATCCATTGATAATCGATGTCAGGACAGACATAACAATTCACTACTCGTGTCACCTGATTCGACAACAACTTTATGAGAGTTTTGAACGGTGTGGGCTCAAATAAAGGATTTAGGGTGGCCACGTTTCAGTTGACAAGGGAGTGACAGCCAAAAGGAGATCACAGAACGGAAGGGCACAGCCCAATGGCAGTACATTACGTAGGAATAAATGGCACGACTTTTTTTGGGGGGTTAAAAATGTAGAGATCTTTCAGCTTTAATAATTTAGTTATTGTTATAACAGTTCATCTAAACATAATTAGCTATGGGATAGAGATTCAGATTCGTCACATAACAGCATAACTTTGATAGATTATAAGTCTGTAAAACATCTTACTCAAGTGTAACAAATCTTATTAGATTTTGCGACATATGTAAATCCGCAGTGTGGAGGAAAGCGCGTGAACGTAATGGAGATACGGAAAAAGGTGAGAAGGTTTCCCTCCGGAAAAAAAAATGGGAATGGTAAGCGCGAGACAGTAACATCCATAAACGAAGCAAAATTTGGCCAAGAAGATACAGACAAGAACAAAGACCAAAAAACGTGTCTGTCGATCAAATTTTGTGTTTTACGGGTATTATTTTTCAACTATAATTAGGCTTATGTTTATTTGCATGTGAAATTATTTGGATTACGGAGATAGGCGCTGTATAACTGATTGATTTTTTTAGTCGTTTGAAACTTGAAACACATTTCTTTCAACAATTCGATTGAGAAGAATGTGAGACGAAACCGTCCTAATATCATAGAGTGGAGAGAGAAGATGTGCAACACAGCCTTAAGTTTTAAGTTGATTATCTGTGAGAAGTAGTCAAGCATTTCTTTTTTGGAAAGGGTATTCTTTTTCTTTTGGGAGGAATTAAGATATCTAAAGATGCTCCTCCGTTGAGAACTAGGATATAAATAAGAAAATGCATGACCTACTCATCAGTTTATTGCTGTATTTTGCTTTATTCTGGAAATCCGTTGTAGTGTTCAACCAACGATTAGTTCTTTCTAACTATTTATATAGAAATCAAATCGAAATTGAGTTTGACAGGGAAGATAATCGTATTGGGTTGGAGGATAGTCCAGTAAATATTCTAACATATAGTTTTGTTCATGTAGTTTTGTTCTTATTTTGCTTTAAATATGATTTTAAGGATGTACTTTCGACAATCAATCATGTTAGAAAATTTTAACAGTTGGGTTGGAGGATAGTTCAGTAGATAAGCTAGTACATAACTTTTGTTCATATTTCTATTGACATTTTTGTTCATATTCTTGTTTTAAATATAATTTTAAAAACGTACTATCGATAAAGGACTATGTTGGGTCAGAATGAAAAGTTTCTTTTTTAGGCTATGAGCAAATACGAAGGAGATGTGATCTCTAGTGTCCTAAGCCTCAGGAGCTTATGTAGGAAGTAAGAGTTAAGAGGTAAGACAACCCAACATAGAAAAGGCTGAAAGTTCTTTTCCTTGTTGATAATAGGCCTAGATAAAGAGTTGGGGATCTCTAATAATATGAGCCTAGCTATCAACGTAGCTGGATGTTGCAGGGGAACAATATCCACGAAAAATAGATGAAAAGGACCAAAGTTAAGAATAGAATTACGTTTGTATGATATAGACTTTAAGTTTTTTTTTTTTAGAAATCGCTTTGTATTCAAATTGCTGCTAACTTTTAAGATAACCGCCAATATATTACTCTACTTATTTCATAAAGTATGAGCTTGAGTAATCATAGCGTTTTGTACGACAGATAGTAGGAGAACGTTTTGCATAATTAAATAAGCGGTTTTATGTACGAATAAGATACTTGGTTAGCGTAAGGGTATTCTTTTTTTAGTCTATAAACAACTAACTTCGTTGAGTTGAAATTTATACATATAATCGGATTTGCGTACAATTTAACGTAAACAATTCGTGAACATTTATGGTTCAAAGGTAAGAAATTAAAAAATTTTTTTTTTGCTTTTGCCAATTATGTCTCATTATGTTTTTCAAACTTACTACGCAGGTTTCATCCGAAGGTTGGGCCTCATTCCAATATTTCATTGTGGAATTTAATTCAAAAAGAAAAGATTTTCTTTAAAAGAAAGACATAAAAAGTAATAGAGACTAGCAAGATACGAATGTGACCTGGATCTTGCTATTAGTTTAATATTATTTGTTTTAAAACTATGCATGTTCTTTAATATTTTTTTGTTTTAAACGCTTGCTAATAGAGATTACTTATCGTAACAATTACTTCCTTACTATTTTTGTTTTTATTTAACTTCTGATATAAATGTTTGTTAAACAGTAGTTTTGTTAAATAATAAAAATAATACTAACATTTCTTATAGACTTCTATCAGATGTGAAGCAACAATCACATCTTAGAGGATGCCTAATACCTCCTCTAATAGCTTTTGGATACAATACTAAAAGGAATGTTTGAAAGTTAATAATAGGTATCTGACGCTAGTATTTAGAAATTGTGAGGGTCCGACACATAGAGTATACCAAAAAAAGGGTTTTTTGCAAATAACAGTGTTTACAGTATTGGTTGTAGCAATTTAATTCTTAGCATGGATATGTTAACTCCTTGATTGTGAAGTATTTGTGTTTGTGCTGAGAGCTGAGAAAATGGATCGATAACTGCTATTACCTTTATCGATTATTATACTATATATATATATAATAAGTATATATAATATATATATATAATATTATATACTATATATATATATATATATCTTATATATATAACATATATAGTTATATATATATTATATATTATATTCATATATATATATAATCATATTCCGAGTGTATTTGCTCCAGTTATTGAGCTAGAGCATTAATAATGGTGAATTTTAATCCACCCTTCCCTCAATTAACATTTTCAAATAACTTCCTCATAGCCTTAGTTATACTATGTTCTATATTTAACTTTCTTTTTAAACAATGCTAATACTAACCTTAGAGAGTAAAACTAGTGTTAACTGTCGTACATACATTTAATAATCAATGTTTTTTGGTTCGCTTAATGTGTTGTAAACTTTTAAAGAAACTTTGTTAGTCTAAATGGTATACGCGAAGAAATTAAAGCAAAAGAATAGAATTAGGGTAAATTTTAACATAAGATTCTAGCGATAAACGATTTTTTTCCTTTAATCATTAAATGAGAGTTTATTGAATATTTAACGTTACAAACGACCAAAAGTTTGGCAGTAAAACTAAAAGTAAAAAATAGTCGCGATTAAGAATAAATAGAATCAAAGGAAGTATCCAAATCATAGATGACAATACTAGGAACGTTTTGGGACTGATTGACACGTTTCCCAGAATAAAAGTTTAATTTTTTGAAAACATAATAATAACAAACCACTAAATCCAGAAACTCCATAAATGTTTCTAAATGTAATCTGTGTCTGTGAAAAGCTGTTTGAATTAACCATAACATAATCCAACGCTATACGTATCTAATGTTTCACTTCTTTATTTATCTGCAGATTTGAAAATCAAAGATAACATTCTTTTATGCTTCCATATAAAACAGTAATTATTCTCATTGTCGTTTTGGGTTTTTCTTTTATTATAAACTTACTTTCCAGAATACATTCGTTCTAATATTAACTAAACTATGAAGAAACTTTCATTATTTCCTTGGACATCTAGTAAGAAGTTTCCAGAACTTTTTCTTTTTTAGTCAATATTCCTTATTCATTTCTTCATGAATTGTCTCTTGGAGAATAGTGAAATGGTTTTTTCCATAATAACTCATTTCTCATTCTCCGGAGGGGACAGTATCGTGAATCGATATGTTGCTTAGCAAATATAAGTCGATGGGAAAAACCATTGCAAAGGAATGTTAGAGTATGGTGCCATTCTGACTGCATACCTGAAATTGTTTTGGCCAAAGGAGCGTCTTTCTCACGATTGCCATTGGTGGAACAACACCAAACTGGCATAAGAAATATACAGGCCCGATCCTGTTCTTTCCTCTCTATTTTTCTCACTTCCTTCCACAGGAACACGGCGGGAGTCCCCAAATGGTCTGTACCTCACCCGTATTATTGGCGTATCCTATGCAATTCGCCACAGGTCCGAACGCGACCGAAGGAACGTGGGCACACCATCATTCTTCTTTGCATTCACTCTGGTGAGTTAGTGCTCTTAGTTTGGTTAAATGTGAAATTATTTATAGAGAGATTAAATAGTAACTGGTAAATAAAATCATCTAAAAAGAGAAATTAACGCACGCGATAGGCGTATACCATAGACATATATAATTAAAATATTTATTTGCCTTTAAATATAAAATCTCCGTCGCTCTACTGTTTTATTATTATTATATATATATAATATATATATATCAATAATATAAATATATTATATAATAATATATATATATACTATATTATATATATAGTATATGATTAATCATACATATTTTTATTTTAGATAAAAAATTCCATCTTAACTTTTACAAGCCATATGTGATGTGAATTTAATGAAAGGAAATTAATCCTAACATAGTTCCATATTTGTCAATACAGATGAATTGAAAATGTTGTTCTCTCTCCAGATGCCTCACCAAATCAGTGCCAAAATGAAACCTTAAAGAAATGGCGGAGGTATGAACTACATCGAATAAAGTTATTAAGTGCCGCCTTTACACATTGCATAACAATAAATAGTACACATTACATTATCCTTTTAAAAATTATAATAATGATGCTAATAAACATACTAATAAATCATAAAATAATAAAATATAATACTAAAATGAGCAATATATCAGACTAAAATAAATAATTATTTATAAATGTTATAACAAATTTGTAGATTTTTATTGATTTATTTTCTAGGTTTTTTTTTTCTTGTGTCGGATTTTTGTTACTTTGTTATCTTCATATTCGATGTTTCACATTTTATTGGAGTTTGGAGTTATATGATGATCGAGAGATGTAGGGATGTGTTGGACATGGGTATTTAGTTTAAATTGTCGTTATTTTTCTATGTTTATATTTTGTACTGTGACTTTTAATATAGATTGTTTAATATGCTTCTAATTTATCCCTCTTTGTCCTTTATTGCTTTTCAATAAGACTGTTTGCCAAACTAAAATTAGGAGTGAAAACTCTCCTCAAAAAGTAATGCCAATAAAGAGAAAGCCTTTATACAATTGATAATATACAGAGGTGAAAGTCCTCTCTTGAAAGTAGTTTTTTCATCGTTGTGTTAATTTAATATTGGGTAGCTGATATCTAAAGACTTTAAGCGGCATCCCGCCGATGAATCCCACAAAGGTGGAAGAAGAACCTATTAGCTTCCCCATCATTATCTGGTTAAGTCGTTAAAGTAACACAAACGAGAGGAAGAAAAAGCGATACTTGCGCCCTATATGCCAGGATTAGCCAGGAAGAACCATACTTGCGGCCTATATAACCTAGCATAGGATTCAATACTGAAAAAGCGATATTGGCTAACCCTTACCAGAATATGAATACGCAGTCAGATTAGAAAGTAGTAGTTTGGAAAAAATAGAATAAAAACAGTCTTGAAAGGATATAGAGGTTAATTTTTAAAGAGGATAATTAGTCTTGCAATTAAAAGGTTAAACGTACTGTGAAATCACAGAATCAGGCTGACTCAGTTAACCTAGGCCCTATCTAGAAAATGATCCTACAGAATCAAATATTTCTGATAACTTCAATGCTTGGCAACTATAGTCTCGTCATCGACAGAAGAAATACAGGAAAAGACCTCGCCCAAGAAAAAAGGAGAATAGTTCGCCAATATTTCAAAAGCAACAGTTAATATAACTTCGATCTTTTTTTGTTAAAAAAATAAACAAATATTTCAACACAATTTCCGTACTTAAGTCTAACCAAAGAATTACTAACTCCGACTGTAATTAATTTTAATATTAAGTATTTTTAAATAAGTTAAAACACTAATTAATTTTAATAAATATATCTTGTAATAGAAGGGTTGGTTGTTTGTGTTGTTGTTGTAACAGGAGGGAAAATAATTGAAGTATTGAAGAATCTAATAATCATTTCTATAAATACCTTTTATTTTGCATCCGTTCGCGTGTGCGGAAAGGCAAGTATATATATGTATATATGATATATATCAGTATGATATATATATATATAATATATATATAAGTATATTATAATATATATATATTATATATTAATATATAATGATAAGTATATATATAATATATTATATACCCTAATCGGCCACACGCAGCAGGCATTATTGGTACAAACAGAGTTAGATTGTGTGGTGAGCTCTGGCGTTCTTCACCTCCACGCTTTATAGGGTTACACACAATCTCTCTGTACAATATCCTGCTGCGTGTCGTAGGTTATATATATATATATATAGTATATATATATAATATAATAATATATATATATATATAGTATATTAATATATATATATTATATTCTATATATATATATAATATATATTATACATATAATATATAATCTGCTTTCCTTCCGACACGCCACGGAGATGCAAAATAAAAGGGTATTAAATAGAATGATTATTAGATCTAGATACTTCTATATTTCGCTCCCTGTAAACACACAAACATAACAACCACCCTTCTATTACAAGATATATTTAATATTAAAAATTAATTATATGTCTTTAAAAAGGGTTGGTTGTTTGTTTGTGTGTACAGGGAGAGAAAATATATGAAGTTATTAAGGATGAAAAAGTCGAACTCTTAATACCCTTTTTATATTGCATTCGTGCGTGTCGGAAAGGAACGTTAATATATATGTATAATATATATTTAAATATATATATATATATATATATATATGATATATATATATATAATATATTATGATATATATATATATAATAATATATATTAATATATATAACCCTAACCGCACACGCAAGGCAGGCAAATTGTACAGGTTAAGATTGTGTGTACAATGATTGATGAGATGAAGACTAGATAGTGTTAGAGCGCCAGCCAAGACAGGTTGAAGTTTATTATTGGTGGTCAGCTTGTTAGCAGCCACCGACGAGTAGGAAGTGCTGTTGTGGAGAAGGCGTCAGTTGTGGTGAGTGTGGGAACTCAGATGTTCGCGTGACAAAATTCTTCAGGTGCGGCAGGCAATTTACACTATTTTAATACAGGACAAGGACTTTCCGGGTGCTCTTCGGCTTCTGACGCAGAGTCGGCGGTCGAACGTTGCGAGGTCTAGTGAGAGAGGTTTTTGGTATGAGAATTAGTGATCTGGTATATTGTATTCTCGCGGTCGTCGCATTGACGGTTTTCTCACTCAGAGGTTTACAACACAATCTAAACTCTGGGTTACAATTATGCCTGCGGGTGCGTGTTTTGCGTTAGGGTATATTTGATATATTATATATATAATATATGTTATAGAATGTGGTATGTTGTTGGCAACCATTCGAGGTAGTCTAGGTACTATTAGTTGAGAGCGTATAGGTCACATGGTGGTGTGAGCTAGCGTGCTATACTAATGTTGTTATAAGATAAGGTATCAACTAGCCGTCGTGCTGACTCGTATAATATAGTATATTATATAGTATATATACCTATTTTGAGTATGCAGTTCGTGTATCGTTGAGTACGAGTTTTTAAGAACTGGGGATCATGATGTTCCGACATCTGTCATCGCGCGACACGGTTATGGATTCAAAAATAAAAGGGGTATTATAGAAATGATTATTAGCCTATCTAATACTTCTATACTTTCCCTCCCTGTACACACAAACAAACAACCAACCCTTCTATTACAAGATATATTTAATATTAAAATTAATTATGTTTTAATTATTAAAGATATGTTTAATATTAAAATTAATTATGTTTTAATTATTAAATTTTTTGTTTTACTTAATTACTTAAATTTATTGATACAAATATTTTTTAAAAATTGAAGTTGTTACTGTCCCTTTGAAATACTTGGGAACTTAGCTCTTTTTTGATTCTTTGCTTGTTGCAAGAATCTGTTTTTCTTTTTTCTGTGGAGGCCTTTCTTCTATGTTTTTTGTCTGTCGACGAGTGTGCGCGACGACTATATATATATATATATATGAAATATATAATATATATGTATTATATAATAATATATATATATAATATCATTACCCTAACGCAACGACGGCATGGCGGCAGGGCATATTTACAGAGTAGGATTGGGTGTGGTACTATAGAAGCGGTGAGTGGAAAGGAAAGCCAGACTCACACACCAAATTCGTTCAGTGCGCAGCTATACATATTTGATGATCCGACAGACTTCCCGTTCTATTTGGGCCGGCACCTCTGTTCCTCGAGGCAAGCGAGGCCAACGGCAAGGTAATTAGAAAAAAAAAAATCTTCTTTCCCGACGCACTGCAAGGAGAAGGTAGCATTCATTTTTTTTTGTTTGAATATTCATATTCCTAAATGCGAATGCTTATTGAATTTTTTTTGTTTAAAGAATTAAATTCCAACAAAACCATAAACTTAAATTACTTAATATAGTTCCATCGTGTGATTAATACTTTTTAATAGTTTCATTTTTTATTTTAATTATATAATATCATGAGATGTTTGAGGGCTAATCTATAAGGTAGTAGTTATCTGCTATAATATATATATATATATATATAAATATATATATATAAGCACATATATATATAATTTATCTATTATTATTATATATATATATATATATATATATTATATATATATATAATATATATACGGCTAAATCTGGTAAAATATGGTTTGGTTCAGTGTGCGTAAACGAGCGCACATATTCAGCGTACACAAACTAGAGCGAGAGAAGAGACGTGCCGTTTTGACCAAATTGTTATTGCATTCACCGAGTCAAGGACAAATGACTTCTCGGTTCTGCTCAGCAACATTTTCGAACAGAAAAATATTAGAAAGAATTTCTTCTTTTCTCTATTTTTATATTTTTTTTATCGTCAAATGAGAATTGATGGAAAAGTTATTGTAATACGTAATTAATTGATTGCAGAAAAGAGTGCCTTTGCCTAATTATCATTTTAATTTAATTTTTATTTCTTTTTAATTAATAACAAAATTAACCATAATAACCCTAACAAACCAATCAATTCCATATTTGAGCATTAATATTTCGGAAATTACATTTTTGATCAAAACTAAAAGGAAAGATATATATAATTATATATATATTATATATATATATATATATAATATATAGTATAATATATATATAATATATATATATTATATATATATATAATATATATTATTATATATAATATTATATATATATATATAGTATATATGATATATATTGATATATTGTGTTGTCTACGGACGGCACATGTGTACTTGCACCGTGTACACCATTAATGTATTCGATATACGTCAGCACGTAATAGCAGTATTGGAAGGTTGAATGTACGCGAGAAGCCATATGATTTTAAGCACGTAGCATGCAGAGGCATGTGAGAAGCCGTTTCAAAGCACAGCTGGTTCTTATCTTATAAGAAGAATAACCTTGAGAAGTAGGAATAGGAATTTTCGAATCCTCCTTTCCTTCTTCTCTTGTAAATAAAAAAAAATTTGGTTTAAAGGAATATCGCTTTAATAGTATCGTTATAGATTTTTATTATAAAACGAATTTGATTTGAATTTTAGATAATAAGCAATCACGCAATTATATCACTATAGAATCTGAGGCACTTTTTCATTTTAATATGAAGCGGAATAATTATATCATTTTTAATTAGGATCGATTAAAATAATAATTTGGGGGCATTTCAATTGAGAATTGATGTTCATAATAATTTTGCCCCATATAATTCACATGATAGACTTTGCTCTCATCAATCTTTATTCCCAATAAAACCATTTTTCTCATTTTTTAAACTATCAACAACTCCACTAATCATACTTACCCACTTTATCTTCACTTTTTACTAACGAGTACGAATTGCAGGTCGAGTCGTGTGACCCCTTAGCTCCAGAGGAGATGGAGAAGGGAAAAACAGACTTGATGGGGAGTACCACAGTCGTGGGTAAACCTTCCCTACCAAAAAGGGAAGCTATCTCGTCACACCCGGAGAGAGGGGGGGCTGATACAATAATCCCGCTTGAAGGAGAAGCTATCTCGACACCGCCCGAAGGAGGGAAAAGAGATACGTTTGTCCGAATTGAAGAAGAAAAAGTGAAAGAAAAGGTAGGAAACAAGGAGACGAAAGATGAAATAAAAAATGAGGAAGAAGCGGTGCAGAGGGAGGAGAGAGAGAAAGAAGAAGGAGGAAACGAGGACACAGCGTCTTGCTCAGAAGGAACCATAGCCTCCGTGAATGTTCGTATGAAAAACTCAGAAAGAAAAGAAGATAAGTCTCAGACACAGATTTTAGTAGATTGTAAAAATAGCGCGGAAAAACCTTGTTTGGTTGTGAAGCCAACTTTCAGGGAAACAGTTTCCAGTGCAAAATTTTCGGTAGAAACAAAGTTGGAATTTATCACCTCTAGAGGGGCCAGAAATATTCCTTTCCTTTCGTTTGCCAGGGAAATTAAATGTTTAATAGATAATTACAAAAGATTGGCAGAATTTGATCAGCCTTCTACAGCGCCAAATCCACTTGTAATTAACGAAGCCTCCGGCTCCGCAGTCTGCACCTTGAAAGGAAGGTATGACCCCCCAAAATCTGTCGCTCCGCTGGTATTTAGAAGAAGGAAGCGAGCGGGGAGAGAGAGAGCGGAGGAAGAAGAAATTTAAAGGCATGAAAAGGAGAGAGGGAGAGGGGTAAGACACAGAGTGGATATATATATATATGTGTATATATATATATATATTATATATATATATATATATATATATATATATATATAATATATATATATATATATATATATATATTATATATATATTATAATATATATAATAAGCATCCCAAAATACCCTCGAATCAAGCTAGATTGAATCTGTTAAATTATTCGGTGCATGTATTAAGTGTTAAGCGAACCCGCATCCTTTTAAAGAAAAAATTTCTATCTTCGAATTTCGTTTCCTTCCATAATCTTTTATTATAATATATATATGTATATATATATATATATATATATATATATATATATATATATATATATATATATATATATATATATATATATATATATATATATATATATATGTCTATGTATGTAGCTGTAGATATGTTTGTGTATACCCATGTACACCTATCTGCATGTGTAGGTGTATTTGCATGTGTAGTGTTGCATAAGTATAGAAGTAGTTATGAAGTGGTGGTGTATGAGTTTTAAATACTGCAAAGTCCTCTTATTCCTGTTAAGAAATAGTTTTTAAAGTTGATCCTCATAACCAAAATAGCATTAAAAAAGAAAAGAAAAAAGGTCCCTAGTTTGCCTTTTATATAGTTGTTTTTATAATAATTTGCTTATAAATTTTATGATAAAGTCAAAAATATACGTTTCCTCAAATTAAAAGAAATAGAAAGAAAAAAAAAAGAAAAAATAGGTCCCCTAGTTTTCTTTATATATTGCTTTATATATTTGCTTATAAATTTTATGATAAAGTAAAAAATATCCGTTTCCTCAAATTAAAGAAGAATAAAAAAGAAAAGGAAAAGAAAATGACTGACAAAATAGTTTTAAAGCTTAAGCACCTATGTAATATGTTTGTCTAAAAAACAAATATATATATATATATATATAAATGAGTATATGCATGTAAATATACTCGGGTACAGGACTGTATCCCTTACAACAGCGTTTGAAATTATATAGGAATGCATTTAGTTTTAATCTCAATTTCAAATTTGATTTGTTTCATTTGTAAAAAATTCTGGAGTCCAGTAGGAAAAAAGGGTTTGAATAGATAGGTAATATTTCCTATGATAAAAAGTCTAGAATAAACAGTTCGAGTTTTTGTAGTTTTTAAGTTGAATCCCGGAGGTAGTGGGTTACAGAAGATGGAACCCTGGCCCTGATAGACCTCCAAAAGGGACCCTGAAGGCTTCATGATAGTAGTAATCCCATCTGCCAATGGTGCACTGGTAAGTCTTGAGGAAAGCATGTCGGAATAGAAGCCGAGTGTAGAGGTCTCGCTTATCCCATCTGCGGATCTGGATACCTCTATAATGGGTTTTTTTTTGCCATCGTCTTTAAAAAGACCTGTTCGCACGGTCGGCACAGGCAACTTGTTTTAATATAGTTTACCCTGTTTGCTAATAATTCTTTATCTAATTTAGAAAAGGAAAGACAGTTTTGGTCCTCCATACAAGATATCTGATACTAAAAGCCGAGGACGAGCCATTCAGATAGATCTAGAGAGAGAGAGAGAGAGAGGAAATTGGTAGGGATTCACGCTGGACAAAATATTTATTAATGGATAATACAAGTTTGTTGTTTTTTGTCTAACAGTTCATTTTAACATTTTTTATAACCTAATGTAATAAATTTAATTCTTTTCTAATATATATAGTATAATCTATAATATATATATCATATTAATATATATATATATATATATTATATATATTATATATATATATATATATTTATATAATATATAATATAGTATATATATATATATATATATATATATAATTATATATATATATAAATATATAATATTATATAATCATTAACGTATGTTATCTTTTTGCGGAAATGAACCTCTACTTAGAATCATACAACATTCTTTAATTTTAGCGGAAAGTAACGGATAAAGAACTCCTAAATAATTCGCAGCGTTTTTTACATTTTATTTTCTTATTTTTATTATTAAAAAATCGAACTGATTTCTTCCTCCATTCTGCGGAAAAGCCAAGAAAGAATCATAAAGATGAATTTGGAAGTATGGTTTAGTATAGCTAGCTCTTCTAAAAAGATGGCAACAGGATGTGGACTCCGCAAGCCGTCTTGTAGAGAAGGAGGTATAGGCACATTGAAAGGGGCAGAAGGAGAGAAATTTAAATAATAGAAATGGATTTTAAATTTGGGAGAAAAGGAGCTGCAAACTGGTTACATTTCGCTCTTTGAAATACTAATAGGGTAAAACACAGATTTCGGTCTTGGCAATGAAGCCATTGCTTCAGTCAATCTTCAATTAGGAGTAAAGAGAGTCGGTAAAAGGGCAACAATAGGAGAAGACGGGAAAAGCAAAAGCACCTTTCCATGGAGGAGCCTGAGAAAGAGATAATGTCCGAGTACCCCTCCAAGCTAGTTCCGATTGACCGAGAGACAGTTTAGTTCACTTTATCGTGCATAATTGCTCACCCCTAGGTTTTCGTCGTGAGACAGCGAGATTGTCTTAACATGTAGGAGAGGAGAAAAGAAGATTGTTATGCTAAGAAAAATCTCGTGCATAATTGCTCACCCCTAGGTTTTAGTCGTGAGACAGCGAAAGTGTCTTAAACTCAGAGAGGAGAAGATTGCCAGCCAAAAAGATCGCTAAGAAAACATCTTTAGAGTCTGAAACATACCTTAGATAACAACTTATGTGAGTATATATATATATATATATATATATATATATATATATATATATATATATGGATTCTTTGTAGGATATTTTAACATGTATTTTTGTGTATATAACACACACCTAGTTTGGATTAAGGATGAAAGACAATTTTGAAGCTGTTTTCATTGACTAATTGCTAAGCTTTGTTTGCCTCCTCATGAATTTTTCCTTATCTATAATATTACCAAAATTAGGCCAATGTTTCAAAAGTTCTGACTGGCAGATGTGTTCGGGGCAGACATCAAAATTCACACTTGGGTCATCTGATTCGACCAACGAACCTTATGAGAGTTCTCAAATCTTGTTGTCCCTCACCGAACTAATTGTATTGGCCACATACCAATGCGGTCTCTTATAGAAAGGGTTGGACTCGAATAAAGGATCGTGGGCTAAGGCGTCGTATGCATCCAAGTAAATCAATATTTTCCACGAGTTTCAGTTTGACCAGGTGCTGGCGCGTGAACAGCGCAAAAGGAGATCACAGAACTGAAAGGCACCGCCTAATGACTGTAATTACGAAAGAAAGAATCCATGGATTTGGTGTACCAATTGCTTTATATTTAGTTGCTTTTTATAGTCTAGATAGGTAATTTATATTGCACGTTTATTAGGTTTTCTTTAGGTCCTGTTAAACACCTTTTTCTATAATATATCTTATTTGAAGTTTGCTCTCATTTCAACGCCACTCTGACAATCGTTTTGAAAGGAAAAAAAAAGGGGGTTTTTTTTTTTTTTGGAATGGAAAAAATGGAAGGGGGAAAAAGGGTGTGGAATACCCTTCCGGAGAAAAAAATGGAAGTAAGTGGGTCCTACAAGTACCCACCTCATAGGACAAAACTAGCCGAGAAAAGATACAACGACGAGAGGAGGCAGCCCACAGCGTCCTATTGAAACTATTTAGCGGATAAGAGAAATACTTCGCAATCTATCAGTCAGGCTTATATTTCTCTTATCATGTTTTAGTTGGATTACGAATATTAGCTATAAGTTGATTGATTAAATGTAGTCGTTAGAAACGTGAAACACATTTCTTTCAACAAATTCTCTTGAGATAGGAATGGAGATGAACCGGTCCTATAATTAGTAGAGTGGAAAGAGAAGATGTGCAACACAGCCTTAAGTTTTAAGTTGATTATCTGTGAGAAGTAGTCAAGCATTTCTTTTTCTTAAAGGGTTATTTCTTTTCTTTCGATAGGAATTAAGATGTCAAAAGATGCCCCTCCAGAGAGAATTAGAGTATAAATAGGGAAAATATATGACCTTCTCATCATTTTATTGCTGTATTTCGCTTTATTTTTAGTAAGCTGTTTAATTTTTCCAACCAACGATTAGTTCTTTTTAAATTTTAGTCACGCATTCGGATCGAAAGTTTCGAGAAGTTTTGGAGAGATATTTTGCTTAGTATAGCGATGGAAAGGAGAATGAAATGAAAGTAATTTCGGAGATATAAACTAGGTCAGAATGAAGACAAGGAAAGTTTAATCGTATTGGGTTTGGAGAATAGCTCAGTAGCATAATCTAACACATAGTTTGTTCATGTAGTGTTTACGGTTATTTTGGCTTTAAAAGTATGTGGTTAAGGAGGTACTTCGACAATTTAATGTATTTAGGAACTTTAACAGCTTGGGGTTGGCGAATAGTTTCAGTAACTTTTCACTCGCATCTTTGTCCAGTATTTTGTTCATATTTTGTTCTCTACAGCAATAATTTTAAGATGTACTTCGACAATTTATTATGTTAGAAGAACTTTAACAGTTTGGGTTGGCGAATAGTTCCAGTTAATTTTGTTCATATTTTTGTTCATATTTAGACTGGATTAGACAACGATCGTTATAATTTTAAGAAAATTAATTCTTCAAGCTTGTAATTAATTTTAAAATCGTAAGAAATTAGGTCGGGAATTAATTCCCTATTCATAAGAATTCTAAATCTTAGAATCAGATGTATACTTTGATAGATCTTAGAGTAGATTAATTCATGCTAGTTCTTACTCATTTAGAACGGAAACCTTTAAAAATATGGTTTTAAGAATTGTACTTGCCGATAAACGGACTATGTTGGTGTCAGGCAATAAGTTTTTGTGTGGGGACTATGAGCAATACGAAGGAGACATGTGAATCTCTAGTATCTTAAGTCTCAATAGACCCAATATAGGAGGTAAAGAAAGTAAGAAAGGGAGGTAAACCCAACATAAAAATGTTTAAGGTTTTCTTTTCTTGTTGAAGATAAGCAATACGTAAAGAGAGGGAGTGGCTCTCCACGTAGTGAGTCTTATCTGTCGACGCAGTTGGAGACAAAAATCCCGAAAAATAGATGAAAGAGAACCGAAGCTAGAAAGTGAATATTACGTGGGTACGATATAAACCTTAAGAATTTTTTTTTACATTGCGTTCGTATTTCAATTTTGCCTTGCTAACGTTTTAAGAAGTAAACCGCAGTATAATATTCGATTGTTCATATTTAATGACTTTTTAATTTTC
>JABUQX010072180.1:0-30000 GCA_015478945.1 Trachelipus rathkii
GTTGTACTTCGTTCAGTTTCGGGTGGGTGTTTAACCGTTTCGCATTTATCGTACGTGAAACGCTTTCTGCGCGTTTTTCGTGCGCCGCTTCAGTATATATAGAGAGTCCCTATAGACAAAATAAAGTAATCAGAAGTTGTGTCTTCATTGCCCTTCTGGTTGAAATTGATTCTAGAGGAAAAATACTACATATGTATGTATATATATATATATATATATATATATATATATATATATATATATATATATATATATATATATATATATATATATATATATACTGTATGTAAATATGTATATGTGCATATCTATATATATATATATATATATATATATATATACTGTATGTAAATATGTATATGTACATATCTATATATATATATATATATATATATATATATATATATATATATATATATATATATATATATATATATATATATATATATATACTTTATATATATATATATATATATATATATATATATATATGTATATATATATATATATATATATATATATATATATATATATATATATATATATATATATATATATATATATATATATATATATATATATATATATATATATATATATGTGTGTGGGTTTGGCGTTTTTGCCTCTTTGCTTCTCGGCACAACCACTTGTAGGATTTCATGAATAAAAGTACTGCCTCTTATTCTTTATTTGGAACATTTAAGTCCTCGGAAACATAAATTCTAAACAACAAACTCGTCCCAACAACCTGTATAAACAGAGAATTTCGAAATAAATGGAATGTCCTAACAATACAATTATGGTTAACTAATTATAGCACAATATTGCGGAGTTAAAATCATATATCAGAACTTTACAAAATTAAGGAATTATATATAGTTATAAAAGTAATATAATAAAATATATATAATTATAAAGTTATCGCACTCATTAACATAGTAATTACAATATAATTATTAATAAGAATAATTAATTTAATATATAAAATCAATTAAAACCACTTTATATGTATTATAAAAATAAATGAAAATATAGGAATTTTTCACATGTGTTAAAATACTTATAAAATAAACTCAATTAAATTTGGATTACCGCTGTAATGTTACCAATAAAATGCATTAAATAAAACATCAAATTACCTTCACTATTCTTCAAATAGAATCTTATGAAGCCATGGAAAATGATTGATACACTTGTATCAATAAGTATAATACCTGTATTTAGATTTTAGAGGGAAAAAATATACATTATAATAAAGATACGTAAAATTGTAAAAAGAATGTATATACAACTATATATATATATATATATATATATATATATATATATATATATATATATATATATATATATATATATATATATATATATATATATAGTATATATCTATATAGTATGTATATACATAAATACTTTTATATAGATACACAAGGGTTTGGGTAAAGTAACTTGGGGAATATATTTTCTTGCTTTGGGCAAAAGATGCACTCTAACTTTCACTCTATTCTTTCGTATCCATTTATAAGATCAACTGCTTGGCCCAGCTCTAGCAAGACGAATGAAGAAGCTTTAACTAAGATTGTGTGAGCTAACCTCGATGTTTCCTATTGTGAGGGAACAAAGAATGCAAGGGGGAATTTTGTTATGCATAGCTGACACGATCTATTTTGTACAGAAAACGTTCGAGAACGGAATATTTTGGTTTTGCAAGAAGGCTGGCAAAACAAGGTTATCGTCTTGTGAAAGAGTTTTGAGTCTTAGGGAAAGGGACTTTTAAGGGAATATATGCATTTTGTATGCAGTTTCTAGGCGAAGCTTGTTTGTTGAAATGGAAGTGTTTTCTTGTATGAGTCAGAGTTGAAATCGTGAGAAAATAGTAAGGAATTCGAGCTGTTGGAACCTGTAAAGGTTTTAGTAAACACATTGCGACACCATGTTGATTTGAAATTGTTTTGTTATTCAAAACTGAATCCGATAAAGGACCCCCCTCTCAAAAGAAAAAGGAATCTTTATCTGAAAGATTTGTGTTAATCAACATAGGTGTGCATTCTGTCTAAGGAAGAACACATATCTAGCATCCATCGAGATGGTAGTGCTCGCACCTCCAGGATGAAGAACATGGTTGAGTTTACAAATTCTGGAACATGAAGAAGATTTACTGTCCAGAAAGGTTACATGCTAAACTCTGATAAATTAAAAACAAAGGTAGGAAAACAAGATAAGTCTGGTGTCTGGTGTATAAGATTTGCGGATGTGTAATTTCTATGTTTGCCACCAATATGAGGAACGGTATATTGGGACAAGATTCGCATTATAGTGTAGATCTAAAAATTTGGTAAACGGATACCAGTGGTGCATGGTAGTCCGAGACTACTTATTCATTCCTTAAAATCCTTTTCTTTTTCTTTTTAAAAATGTTAAAAGAGTTTTTAAAACTATTTCTACTAGAGGCGGTTTTAATTGTTACTTTACGTTGCTTTAACCTATTTTAAAATTAATCATGCAAATTAAACAAATGTTAATCATGTTAATATCGTTAAATGATACCAACTACTTAAAAGAAAAAAGATCAATACTTAATAAAACAAAGTTAGTTTTCTAATAATTAAATGGTCGCCAGATCAAATTGATCAAGATTTAAACATAAAAGCTTTAAGATTAATTAAAACAAAGCGGTAAACATTAAAGGTTAGTGGTTAATTAAAACAAAGCAATTACTGACTTAATTGTAAGCTAGTTTATAGCGAATGTGATTAAATTACAAAGCTAGATATATTTTTTCTAAAAGTTATTAAAAAAATAAGGCTAAATTAGAAGCTAAATTGTTAAAAATTAATGAAGCTAAACATTTGTTAGTTGCTTATTTTAAAATGTTAGAGATTAGTATTAAATGAAGCTAAGCTTGTTTTCTTATTTTTTTTCTCATAAAAAAGTTTTTACTTTCTTTATTTTATCATATTTTTTATTTTAAAAATTGGTTGTTCCCCCCTATGGAGTGAAACATATTTATGTGGTATATATAAAAAAAAATAAGCGCAATTATAACTACAAAACTAATGCAGACTAATCTAAACAAAATAATAAAAACTTATACTTTAAATTCAAAACTAAATGCTTTTCGTTTCTTCCTTCAATGCTACAAAAGAAATTTGACGCTTGGCAAAAAGTTTTCTTAATTGTAAAAACTATGTTATTTTAAAATTAAAATTGATATTTTAAAATATCAGGAGAGCAAAAAAAACGTATTTCCAAATCTGGAAAGATTCTTATATATATAAGAAAAAAAACGTGTTCATCGGAACGTCATTGAAAGCTACTCTATTTTGAATTGAAAATAGATACTTTCTTTAATCTAAAAAGAGCAAAAAAAACATAAATCAAAAAAAAAATGTTGTCATCAAAATATGTTCATCGGACATTTTTTAAATCAACGCTGTAGGAAATAACGGTATAAATCCCTTATCTATCTGCTTTAGGAGAGGGCTATCTCAATCGTTTGAGTCTCCTTTTATGAAATGAGCTTTAAACCTTTGTTTAAAGAAAAAACTTACTGAAAATCAATCATAGTAAACATGGGTGCACGCATCCTGAACATCCAAAGACCTGCTTGATTGTTTCAAGGTTTTTTAGGGGGGAATACCGGGGAAACTTTCGGCCCACTAGTAACTTCCCTTAAAAGGACCTGATCATCAGAGCGTCGTTAGGTAACATCTGTCTAATGAGATGAACTAACTTAAGTCTTTTTTACGGAGGACTACGCTTACCATCCTATGATTTAAATATATATATATATATATATATATATATATATATATATATATATATATATATATATATATATATATATATATATATATATATATATATATATATATATATATATATATATATATATATATATATGGGTAAATTCTTTCTTTATCAAAATTGATAAGTGCCACTAGAGGCATTCTACTTATTGCTTTCAACAAGGCGTTTTGAGAAAGCAAAACTACTATCGGACTTACTTTTAAGGCGCTATTTTACTTCTCTTATGACTTTAAAACTAGAAGCGGTTCCATAATAGCAACTTTATTTCATAGAGCTACATCCATTTCTAATTTCAAAAAAAACTCGTGGCTTTCCACTCTCAAACTATCTTTCTTGTCACTTTCAACAAGGTGCTTTTGAGGAAGTTGGCACTGTTGCCTGGTTTACTTTAAAACGCTATTTTCCTCTATATTAAAACTTAAAACTGAAAATGATCAACGGACAACTCTGTCGGCTGAAAATTGGTTCAAAATGAGCAAACTTTATTGCTTAAAAAAATGCTTAAAGAAACTTGTGGCTTTCCACTTAAACTGTTCGTCGTTCTGGGCCGAGCTTCTTACTCTCAAGCACGGTTATCCAGATATATGTTCACACACACATACATACACTTATATATATATATATATATATATATATATATATATATATATATATATATATATATATATATATATATATATATATATATATATATATATATATATATATATATATATATATATATATATATATATATATATATATATACACATATATATATATATATATATATATATATATATATATATATATATATATATATATATATATATATATATATATATATATATATATATATATATATATATATATATATATATATATATATATATATATATATATATATATATATATATATATATATATATATATATATCTTTAATGAAATCGAACTCTGGGGCCGGAGAAATTGCTTACAAAGTTCGATTCTTCCTCGTCTTCGTCTTCTTCTTCCTCCTCTTCACTGGGATCTGTATCCCGTGGTTGTTCTCGGGCTATATAAACTCTCGTAGTTCTTTTCTCATGAGATCTGTGGGGTCCATATTCCTCTTTATTACTGGAGGAAGTCCTTTGACCCTTTCGGTCTCCTTCTTTTGCTTTCAGATTCATTTCAAAATCTTCTGCGCTGGTTAGAAACCATTATTTAATAATCTTTAAGTCACTTTTGACTTCCTCATTATCATCAAATGACCACTTTAGGTACTGATCGGGCTAGCTGAAAAGTCTGTCTTTTCAGTTTGACTCAAATTTAACTTTACTTTAGAAGAAGTGTGCTTAAACTTAGGCCTAACTCCTTGGTTCTCAAAACTGTGATAATTAGGAGGTTGAGAATCTTTCGTCTTCAACCGTGTTACTCTTATCATGTCTGATTTGGTTGGAGAGGTTTCGTTCAAGGCATATCTTTCTTCTCTTTCTCTGGGCTGATGCCTCTTACTTGAGGACTTTTTTGGACTGGACTGTCTCCCTTACCTGTTGGAGACTCTTTAGTCCAAGCATGGCTAGCTATGAAAGTTTCGTTCGATGCGATACTAACTTTCTTTTCTTGTGGCACTGTTGCCTTTTAATGGGGTTCCTGCAATGCTGGGTCTTTCCCCTGCCGGAGACCTTTCTACCCTTAAGCACTGTTGCTTATATAACAAGGCTTCGGACGGCACTGGTACTTTCACCTGCCGGGAAACCTCCTTCTGCTAAATTTTTAATTAAATCAGATTCTTGCTTGGTCTCCGCTGGACCATCTCTTCAATCTCTTTTGAGAGTCTCCATACTCAGTCGTTTTTCGGCCTTCTGGCTCACCTCTGGCTACAAACACTTTAGTAGTTCTACTCTCTATCTGTTTTCTCTGATTAACTTTAAATAAAGCTCCTCTGAAAATTTGTGCAAATTTTTCTAATAGCTCAACTATGCTTATATTTGCATCAAAAACTTTTAAAATTTTCTCTCTTAGTCTTTCACCATCTCTTCTATTTTTTACATTCTCTAATACTTTGGTTGTCACCATGATATTTACGTGCTTAGATACGAAACTTGCTGTGGACCCCTCTGGGTCCTTATCATAGCAGAAACTTTGATCTGCTGGTGTGATTCCCGATGGACAAATACTATGACAAAACTGTGTTGCGCTGCCGTGGCAATCATCTGTATTGCTTCCACCGAGCTGTTCTCGTGGGTATTCATCTGCTGCTGGGTTCTTTAACCTTCGTTGGGGGCATGGGCATTTACTGTGCTTACCCATGTATCTCTACCTGGTCTCGGGGCATACTAACCTTTGCTACTGCCCCAAATCACTTAAAATTTATGGTTAGCTATAGTAAGTTCTGTACTCGACTTTGTGTCATCTAAAAAACTGTTTTCTGAGCAACTTTGAGTCTTCGTCCCTCCCGGAAGTCTTTACTTCCTTGGCTTCTTGGGGATTAATTCTCGCAACTATCTCTCTCAAGTCTGTAGCCCTCTTTAGGGCCGTTGCTATCCTCACTTAGAGAATAAAACGAACTCTTTTAGAAACAACACAAAAAACTATGGCTAAAAACGCACAAAATGAACGAAAAGTAATCACTATTACGCTTGTCTTAAAATTAGCACAAAATTTGCTTAATTTTAGTCACTAAAAAAAAGAAAAAAAAACACATAAGCTGCGTCAGCTTCTCGATAGTTTTTTTTTTTTTAAACTATCACTATTACACTTGTCTTAAAATTAGCACGAAATTTGCTTAATTTTAGTAAAAAAAAAAAAAACATAAGCCGCGTTGGCTTCTCGATATGGTTTTTTAAAACTATATAAAAAAAACACTGATTAAGAAGTGTTAATCATAAAAACAGAAGACACTTTAGTCTTGTTCGATTTGCTAAAACTTTCTAATAAAGACACTTTTAGTCTCGTTCGACTGGCTAGACTGGCTAAAACTTTCTAATAAAGACACTTTTAGTCTCGTTCGACTTGTCTAATACTCTTATTATTTCCCCAAAATGGTTAATAAACGCTCGACTGTATATATATATATATATATATATATATATATATATATATATATATATATATATATATATATATATATATATATATATATATATATATATATATATATAAATATATATATATATATATATATATATATATATATATATATATATGTAATAATAATAATAAATATATATATATATCATTATGTAATATATATATATATATATCGTATATATATAATAATATATAATATATATATATATACATATATTTATATAAATAAATATAATATAATAATATATATATATATATATATATATATATATATATATATATATATATATATATATATATGCTGGCTTAATTAAATATATACCTATATATTTATAATTAACCGTACTTTCTTTACGCACCTTAATATATCTCTATAGTTATATATACTTACTTAACTATTAAACCATGCAATAAGCACAGAACAAAATTTTCTAAACCGAAAGAAAATAATAATGATAATATGCTGTATATAGAGTATCTATAATCTTTTCATTCCTATCTTTCCCTTCTTTCTCTACCGCTTGACCTTCAACGGTGTGCGTATACGCTTATGTACGCGTGTGCGTGGGTGGGTGTGTGTGTGTGTCTTATGCGTAATTTCGCTTGGCGTCAGTCTGGCTACGTCTCCTTGCTTAATTTTAGTTTTTATACTATATTTATACTCTTTCTATTCTATATATATATATATATATATATATATATATATATATATATATATATATATATATATATATATATATATATATATATATATATATATATATATATATATATATATATATATATATATATTACTATATATATATATATATATATATATATATATATATGTTTTTTTATATATATATATATATATATATATATATATATATATATATATATATATATATATATATATATATATATATATATATATATATATATATATATATATATATATATATATATATATATATATATATATATATTTAGTAAATGTTAGTATCTTACTAAAGCTTACGGAATGTTAATTAAAAGAAGAGGTATTGGAAGGAGAGGGTAAAATAAAGTTTTGGAAAATCAATTTTTCACCATTAATTATTTTACAAACTTACTCTATCATCTGGATTTATCTGTAATCAAATTGAAAATTAGCACATGACCTAAGACACATATTTTATCGACCATAAAAATATAAAACACACCTTTTATGAAACCAAAACCATAAAATATAAAACACACCTTAACAACTATATAAAAGACAATTAGTGGATGATTATCCGAAAAAATAAAAAATACTTAAGATTAAAATATTTTTGACAACCTGTTATAAAATAAATCTGTTATTTTACATAAGTTACATGCAAAGAAAAATATTTTAATTATATTATTTCATATTCGTATAATAATGATAATAAATGTATTTTTATTTTTAATAGCGGTTGCGCGCGCAACCTTAATAATTTTTTATATTTCTGCGGGAAAGGGGAAAGGGTTTTTCTTCTATTTTGTAGAGGACTTTTCCTCATAGGCTGGCTGCTTCGTGTAGAGAACTTTTTCTCTAAGGCTGGCTGCTTCGTGTAGAGAACTTTTTCTCTAAGGCTGCTTCGTGTAGAGGGCTTCCTCTCTCTAAACTCTCTAAAGAATTTTTAAAAATAACTTTATTTTTAAAATTGCTTATTGCTTACTTGTATAGCCTCTTGGCTTTTTCCATGTACGTGGCTTCTTAGTGAAGGTTGTTGGTTGTTGTGTTGGGCTGGCTTGTTACGCTGCTTGCATCTGGCTACTTCGAAGTTCCACGCCCGGATCCCTCCGGATTTATTCTGGCGAGGCTCGCAAGTTGTGGGCTTGGCCGTTTTTGCCTCTTTGCTTCTCGGCACAACCACTTGTAGGATTTCATGAATAAAAGTACTGCCTCTTATTCTTTATTTTTTGGATCATTTAAGTCCTCGGAAACATAAATTCTAAACAACAAACTCGTCCCAACAACCTGTATAAACAGAGAATTTCGAAATAAATGGAATGTCCTAACAATACAATTATGGTTAACTAATTATAGCACAATATTGCGGAGTTAAAATCATATATCAGAACTTTACAAAATTAAGGAATTATATATAGTTATAAAAGTAATATAATAAAATATATATAATTATAAAGCTATCGCACTCATTAACATAGTAATTACAATATAATTATTAATAAGAATAATTAATTTAATATATAAAATCAATTAAAACCACTTTATATGTATTATAAAAATAAATGAAAATATAGGAATTTTTCACATGTGTTAAAATACTTATAAAATAAACTCAATTAAATTTGGATTACCGCTGTAATGTTACCAATAAAATGCATTAAATAAAACATCAAATTACCTTCACTATTCTTCATAGAATCTTATGAAGCCATGGAAAATGATTGATACACTTGTATCAATAAGTATAATACCTGTATTTAGATTTTAGAGGGAAAAAATATACATTATAATAAAGATACGTAAAATTGTAAAAAGAATGTATATACAACTATATATATATATATATATATATATATATATATATATATATATATATATATATATATATATATATATATATATATATATATATATATATTATATATATATATATAGTATGTATATACATAAATACTTTTATATAGATACACAAGGGTTTGGGTAAGTAACTTGGGGAAGATATATTTTCTTGCTTTTTGCAAAAATGCACTCTAACTTCTTTCGTATCCATTTATAAGATCAACTGCTTGGCCCAGCTCTAGCAAGACGAATGAAGAAGCTTGGACTAAGATTGTGTGAGCTAACCTCGATGTTTCCTATTGTGAGGGAACAAAGAATGCAAGGGGGAATTTTGTTATGCATAGCTGACACGATCTATTTTGTACAGAAAACGTTCGAGAACGGAATATTTTGGTTTTGCAAGAAGGCTGGCAAAACAAGGTTATCGTCTTGTGAAAGAGTTTTGAGTCTTAGGGAAAGAGACGTTTAAGGGAATATATGCATTCTGTAGGCAGTTTCTAGGCGAAGCTTGTTTGTTGAAATGGAAGTGTTTTCTTGTATGAGTCAGAGTTGAAATCGTGAGAAAATGGTAGGAATTCAGGCTGTGGACCTATAAAGGTTTAAATAAACACATTCATTACATGTTGATTTTAATTGTTTTGTATTCAAACTGAATCCGATATATATATATATATATCTACCTTATCTAATATATATATATATATATATATATATATATATAATATATATATATATATTTATTTTTATATAATATATATATATATATATATATATATATATATATAATATATATATATATATATATATATATATATATATATATATTAATATAATATATATATATAATAATAATAATATATATATATATATATAAATATATAATATAAAAAATAATAATATATATAATAATATATATATATATATATATATATATATATATATATATATATATATATATATATAATAATAATAATATATATATATATATATAATAATATATAATAATAATAATAATATATATATAATAATATATATATATATGTGTGTGTGTGTGTGTGTGTGTGTGTGTATATATATTATTATTATTATTATCATTATTATACATTCAGCCTTTTCCCTCGTGGCAGTGCGGTGGCTAGAGCTAAACAGCAGTTATTAAATAATCTGTCCAACTCTTTACGGAAAGAAAAGTAACAGCTGAGGAGGTTTCCTACTCCTGGTAAAGACATAAATGAGGCCTTCTTCTTTGGCCAAAGATCAAGAAGCGTCGAAAATCCAGTTCGATGTGCAGTTCAAGTAGATATTCTCTATCATATGGCCAAATGACTATAATAAATCCTAAATTTCAAAATAGAACAGATATTGAAAGTTATGCCGCTCCACACCCAATTATTATTATTTATTTATTAATTATAATATTTACTTACTTTAATATGAAGATTATCTTCGCATGGCTCTCGAGGCTGGGACCCTCTTTTGCCATTCTACTCTTCTCATGAAATGGGTTGGGATAGGCCTAGCAGGAGGGATGGTGTTGAGAGAGCGGTGGAGATGAGGGGGATGACTGTGGAGGAGGTGGAGAGGAGGGGATGACTATGGAGGAGGTGGAGGAGGAAAGAGTTTACGATGATCGACAGCGATGGAGGAGCTTCGTGCAAGACAGCTACAGGAGGATGGTGAGAAAGGTGAGAACTTAATTTAATCTAAAAGTAAATTTATAAAATCGCAAATTATTTTTCTCATTTTCCGAAAATTTTCGAACTCCTTAAACTAACTGGCATTCTGATTTAGTCCAAATTGATAGTTAAACTCTCATGTAAATGTGTTAGGGTCAGATGAAAAGAGAGTCCTTATTAAGTTCTTCTGTCCTTACACTTTGCTTGTCCTTTCTCTTCTAATTTATTCTCTTCCATCTGATTTTAATCCAACTTGCTTCCACGTCCTCTAGATCATGTATATATATATATATATATATATGTTATATATATTAATATTAATAAGTATTATATATATAATTATATATATATATAGTATATATATAATATATATAATTATAGTATATAATATATTAATATATATTATATATATTATTATAGTATATTATATTTATTATATATATATTTTAGATATATATATTTTATTTATATTTATTTATATATTATATTTATATATATATATTATAGTAATTATTATTATTATATTTATATATATATTATATTCTATATTATTATATATATTATATATTATATTATATATATATATAATATATATATATTATATATATATACTGTTATCGGAGATATGTATCGGAGCGAAGACTTGACGCAGTCAATCCCCGAGAAATTCTATGAAAAATGACTAAATATCTAAGTAAAAATAGAATAAAACAAATATACACACCTCCTACTGACAACGACCGAAACCATTACTTCGATGTAAGGTGAATGTATCACTTGTACCGTAGACCACAATTAAGAGGGAGTATCTGTCAAAGGAAAGAACCAGACTTTGTCCAACAGCGGATTCACTTGAGAGGACTTCCTGGCTTGCTTTGACAGGCAGTTGATTGGTCGTGATTGGTAACTTTCGTCTACTTTATAACTTACCAAATGTTTAAAAACACTCAGAAGAGAATTACTTTATTGGTAATTATATTACCAAAAACCCAGAATAGAATTAAATAAATAAAGAGGATTATTTAAAGAAGACTATAAAACTGTTTTAATAAGGTACCTTGATTGTGAATGTAAATAATATATAAATTATAATTAGACTATGCTGGACCTATCAATCGAGTTTTCCCAGCTATGTTATATAGAATTCTAATTGAACGTACTGGCCATGTATAAAGTAATAACCTCACGAAATGATACTATAGATTAAATGGCATAGTATTTATCTCAAAGAGCATTATATTACAATACATTTATATGAATTAATTTCAGAAAACCTTGGTTTTACCGCGATTAAAAACACAAATTAACTGATAAGTTAATTTTAACACCAATTATAATTTAAAAGAATAAGTTTGCCACTATAGAAAGATTATCAGAGTTAAAGTGTGGCCATTTATAAGATTCACTAAAGCCTTTGGAAATCTATAGTTGGCTGATTTATTAACGTATGTATATTTATATGGCAATAATATATTCTTAGTTTTAATAATAATTTACAACTGTCACTATAATACGAAGTTTTCTTTTCTTCTGTAACTTTAGTCGAGATAAAAGGAAGTTATTGAAAGTTTATAATTGAATGTTCCACGGAATGTTTGCCTCAATATTTGAGTCTGCTATCAATAGTTTAGTCTTTTAAATCAATAAAACTTGAAACAGTTCCAGAGTAAAAGTAGGTTGAGGATTTGTGTAGAAAGCTTCCTGATCTATATATTAGCTGATTAGCCACGATGAATAAGTTGGTGCAGCAAGGAAAGTCCACAAACCAGGAAAAGGCAGCAATGGACAAGCCATAAAAAAGGTGGGAAAAAAAACCCTTGTGTGGAAAAAGTTAAAGTTACTGATATTATTCTAATATTGCTTTAGTGAACTTATACTTAAAACA
This sequence comes from Trachelipus rathkii, assembly GCA_015478945.1. Taxonomy (NCBI): domain Eukaryota; kingdom Metazoa; phylum Arthropoda; class Malacostraca; order Isopoda; family Trachelipodidae; genus Trachelipus; species Trachelipus rathkii. Next base: position 12,945 of record JABUQX010072180.1, read on the forward strand.
TTTTACTAACCTTTAAAGACACAGCTTTTCGAGTGGGGCTTTTTTTCTTTCTTAAATAAGTGATGACAAAATTGAGTAACTTCCACACCAGACACTATTACGATCTCTGGAAACTATAGCTAAGTATTAGTATGAAATTTATCTCCTTTTATATTAAATTACGATTAATTATGCGATTAATTGAACAGGTAATTTGTGACACATATAAACAGATTAATAGTTTTTTTTAAGAATAAATTTTTAAACACACCTGGAACAGCTATTGATCTGATCTGTGTAAATTTGGACAATTGGAACGATCCAACTCTTTCAACATCAATAGTTCAATGAACGTCTAATATCGGTAGGTCAAAATCTAGGTATGTCAGAATCTAGTGTGCTAATATCTCAAATGTATAAACTAAGCACAACAACATATATGAAAACTAATATGTAAATAAAGATCAACAATACTATTCTCTGAAACAATAATGATAGTTAGTATATTTGTCTGAATTTTTAAGTTGGTAATATCTGAAGTATATAAATGAATAATTATATTGCAGAATAATGACCATGTTTAGCCCAAAATACTGCTCTTAGTCATAATAACCATATACTAACTATAATCACCAGGTAGGGGTCCGAAGGCTCCCTAACATCCCCCCCTGCTAAGATTAAGCCCCCCCTTAAGAATCAAATGGGGTTATGAAAACAACAAAATTTATGAAATAAGCAAAATGTACTAAAAAAACCAGTCTTCAAAGAAAAGAATATGAATTCAATAATAATTTCCTGAATAAATATATTAAATAAGTTTAGCATTTTCCCAAAATCACTACTAACTACCTAAGCCAGTCTTCTATAAACTAAGAACTAAAATAAAATAGGTAAATAAATAACAAAATAAACAACAAAAGAAAACTCACTTTATAAACAAAATACTTTTAATAAATCAATAAAAGTAAAAATGCTCAAAAATAATAAAATATAACCTTGAAAATTAAATTTACAAATTTATTTTTTCCTTTAAATGTATCCATGATCTACTTTTTAAATCCATATGCAGATGAACTTGTCATCCACTCATCCTCATCATAAATCATCGTTATTAATTTTTGAATGGCATTTACTCTTTGGGCCTCATTGAAACTTTCCCAATGGACCTGTTGCATAGTAGAGCGCAGTCCGAGTCTCAAAGTTCTTTCTATCGTATAATCAATATGACCCCCCCCTGAGGAACTAGGTGGTGGAACATTATACATTTGTCCAACAGCAATATTGGATCGATTATCAGAAACAGGCAAAGAAACAGGTGGTGGCAATGAAACAGGTGGAGGGATATTAAATGTACCTCCTACTGATGAATAATTTACCAAGTTAGAGGGATTAATGGGAGGTGGTGGTATATTACATATGATTGGAGGAGTATCAAAAGCCTGTGATGGTGGGACAAAAGATGTACTCTGACCACATCCTGAGGAGCCGTCATACCCATGGGATGAATATGTGGGCTCTAGTATTTTATCAAACTCAGGATAATAATCAGAAGTAGATGGTTGTGAACCATCCCCATACCCATATGAATGATTTCTACCCCCACCCGCATTTGAACCACGTACATCCCTAGAGTAGGGTGTATTAAACCTAGAAATGCGAGATTGCAATGGTTGTTGAGGAAGGAAACATTGCCGATATTTATCCATCATGGCTATTAAGAATAATCGGTTTGGGTGAAGGCCATCGGTCAATAAAGGAGAATTTAAATGCTTACTCTGTTTACGAAAATATTGACGATGAGGGACTGAAACATTACTGTCACTATATTCCCCTATCCCATGATGGTAATCGAGTATTTCATTCCCACGAAGAACATTTTTATGTGGCCATTTAAAATGTGCCGAAGCTAATGAGTCAAATTTGTCAAAGCTACGAATAGAGTGGTCTTGCATTGAGTCTATGTTTAGGTCTGGGTCATTCTCACAAGGGTCTACGTCTGATGTTCCCCAAGACTTAACTAACCTACCCATTTTAAAAGCATACATGTCTTGTATCGGCGGTAACATCAAATAAACTTTTGCTCTAGCATTCTTTTTCATAACCATTTCAACAATCTGCGTCATAATCTTTGGCACCTCATCCACACTGAAATTATGAGTCGGTTCAAAAACTTTTACTCTCCTTCCATGCTCATGTATCATATATCTCGCTTGCCAAGCCATTGGAGTAAGGGCTCCTAAAAGTACAAAATCTACATAAGGTGTCATAAATTTCTCTACCCTGGGAACGCAATCCGATAATTGCCGTCCCGGGCTATAATCAGCTTTAACATCAAGTCCATACTTCCTGAGTAACAATGTCTTTTCATTTAGAAAAAGAGACACCTTGGAATCCCCAATAATGAGCATCAGCGGCATCTTTTCCTCTGTCTGTTGTTTTCAAAGTCCGAATCAAATAATAGCGTGAAATATGAAAACCCGAGTGGTCTCGCTACCAACCCTCCTTTAACCTATAATAAAATAAACCATACCATGACTACTTTTGATGCTATATTATTATGTTTACATAAATCATAAATAAAAATGAAATGAATCAAAGAAATCAATGTTAATAAAAATTTGCTAAATCCATGAATATTGACAATTTACTTAATGTAACAACGTTGTGTCAAATATGTTTCCAAATTCTTTCTTATATGACATAACAAGAGAGCCATGAAAATCAAACACCATTGATTTTATGTATACCATTAAAATTCAGCAAACCCAATTCGAAGTTGTACACATACTTTCACCCATTTATGTAAAGCAAAATATCGAGAAGTATAAATACCAATTAATAATAATTAATAAAAAGTAAAATAATAAATTTTAAATAATAAAACCAATAAATAAGTAAATATGAGTTATAAATACTCTCGTTGAATATAATAACACATATTTCTTACCATGATACTTTCTATTTTGAAGATTTTATTTCAAACCTGTGACTATAAGATTAGATTGATTTATAACACGTCTCAGTGTCATCACGACATCATGATCGTCATCTCATCTATTTCAATGAATCTCAACGGTCTCTAAAAGAATATCATCTAGGATCTATGCTAAATAAGAATAGGAAAAACTGGTACGAAGATTAGGGTTAGCACATAATAAAATAATAAAATAAAGAAAATAAATTAAAAAAATCTATATTAATGATTTTCCGAAATATTTATTATCCTTGCGGGGATATATTTTTTTTCAGTTCATGTAACAGGTTAACAATAATTTTTCAATTCCAAATTTGTCTAAGTGTCTGAGTAAAGCTAAATGTATTAAAGTATTAAAGTCCATAATTAAAATGTCAATGGTATAATCAGTTGCAGTCACGCGTCTATAAATAAAAAACGTTCAATTAAGTTAATATGGTGTTAAGAGTCAGTATTAAATGGATTTGAAGTCGGCATGATGTAGTTGTAGTGAACTCCTCCCAAACACTTCAAACAACATGCTTCATTTGTAAATTTACTTCCGTATATAAGAGGCTTATTAGTATTATAAAACACATAGACCGGGGCTTTGAATATTTCTGTGAAAGCATTTATAACCTCCGGAATCGGCATTTGACCAGGAAGGGCTAACAATCTCAACGTCTTCTGAATCTGTTTCCCAGTCAATTTATACTTTTGGGGGTGTTTACTTATTTCTTCTATAAGGGTTTGCCTAATCTCAGCATGGCGATCCCAAGAACCATATTGGAATATCGCTAAACATTTGTAAAGGGAATCACCCCCACCCGGGACTTCTATAACAAAATACCCATCTGGGATAAAGTCAATGGAAGATACCTGAGACATACCTTCTGCATTCTCATTCACCGGAGAACGAGATAATGCGTCAGCGACTACATTCTTAGTACCCGAGATATGATGTATTTCAAAATCGTACTCATATAGCTCCTCCATGGTCCTGCCCAATCTACCATCAACAAGACTCATATTCTGCAAATAAATAAGAGGCATATGGTCGGTAAAAATAATAAATTTAACCCCCCTAAGAAACGGCCTAAGAGACTTAACTGCCCAACGTAATGCAGTCAGTTCTTTGTCAATAACCCCATAGTTTCTTTGGGCCCCGTTAAAGGTCGTTGAGATGAACGCAATTGGTCTACGTTCACCATCCTGAATTTGCGACAAACAAGCTCCAGCTCCAACATCAGATGCATCTACATGAAGCTCCATGGGAGAGGCATCCGTGCTATAATCCGGAAACCCTAACAATTCAGGATCTGTCAATGCCTCTTTAAGCTTTTCAAAAGCAGACTGACATTCCAAAGTCCACTGAATTGTTTTCCCCCCAGTCTGACAAGACAGAGGCTTACTGATTTTGGAACAATTTGGGATATGTCGTCTGTAAAAGTTAATCATTCCCAAAAATTGTCTCAATTGCTTCACGGTAGTTGGAACTGGAAACTCCAGAGCTCCTTTAACATTTTTCTGAAGAGGGAGAATCCCTTCTTTCGATACTCTATGACCTAAAAACTCTACCTCAGTACGGCAAAGACGTGTCTTGCTAGGCTTCAGCTTATATCCATTATTTTCCAAGGCTATAAGTACTTTTTCCAAAGTCACTAGATGTTCTTCAACGGTCTGGCTCATAATGATAATATCGTCCACGTAGACCATGACCTTCGACCATGGTAAGTCAGACAAAGCTACCATCATGCCCCTCTGAAAGGTGGCAGGGCCATTTTTCACGCCAAAAGGCATTTTTAAGTACTCATACTGGGAAAAAGGAGTCGAAAAAGCCGTTTTCTCAATACTATCCGGCTCCATTGCGACTTGATAGTACCCCCGTACCAAATCGATGGTGGAAAAATAGTTGTTTCCATACATGTTGTAAATCATGTCTATTAAGTTTGGCAACGGGAACGAGTCGGTCTTAGTTACATCATTCAATTTCCTATAATCAATGCACAGACGTAATTTACCGTCTGGCTTTCTTACTGGTACCACAGGTGCTGAATAAGGAGATTTGCTTGGCCTTATAATATCCTGTTCTAATAATTCTCGGCACTGTTGTTCGATTTCTTGGGCCAACGGACCCTGGAATCTACGAACTGGAAGTCTAACTGGACGTTGGCTTTCTACCTCAATAGTATGGGTGATGTTGGTAGCTACACCCACATCATGGTCACCAAAGCTCAACGCCTTCTGATGCCTCATTAAAACCGCAACAAGCTCTTGTTTTTGTTGAGGATTGATTTGCAAATCATTCAAAACAAAATCCGTTACTAATTTCTCAGGTGTCCATATCTCCTCTTCGCACTCTTGCCCATTAGACAAAGTTTTCAACGTGTTAATTTTAACATTACTACATTCTTCCTCAGTCAAAGAAAAAATCTGACCTAAAATAACCCCTTTCCGAAAATACCTGGGTCTATCTGACATATTCATGACAGCAACCTTTCCACCATTTGATAAATCTAAAACTCCAGGTATTGGATATATGTTTCCCATTAATTCCCCCTGGAAACCCACTAAATCTAAGGGAACATCCGCACTACCTTTTACACTCACTAATTTACATGAAAAAGGAGGAATGTTAACAGATTTAACATTCACACACTTGTAAAAAGGCAATTTCACACACTCATCTTTTGCAACTACTTCTATATCATGTTCTCGTCTATGCACTAACTCTCGAGTGGTGAGGTCAGGGAGCAAGTCGTTGTCCCTTAAAGCTGAAGCTCCTAATATCATATATTCACACAAAACTTCTGAAGGAAGTACTAAAAATATAATAGGTTTAGTATGATAATGACTATTATAAAAGAATAAGGGTGTTTCTATATAATATTCTACTGGCACTACGTGATCCCTAATTAATCCACTAATTTCTTTTATACCAATTTCACTAGATGGTTTCAAAGAAATCCCTTTTAATTGATCATTCACCAGATCCACATTAACTAAACTAACACCCGCTCCACAATCAATCATACAAGCATGAAATCCACTACTATTAGGTCTAAAAGCTACAGAAACAATCAAGGGATCGCTTGAAGCGTCCTTAAATGTGATATGTACTGTACGTAATCGATTTTCCAAAACAGGAAGTACTCTTTCACTCGACGTTAAGGGTACCTCTATTGTTGTTTCTTCTAAAGTCATTTGATCATTCTGTTCTCCGTCTACCACCATTGAGCCAATCACCATATCATTCTCCTCCAGGTGGCTCATTTCCGGGGAGACCGTTGGTTTAACGGTTCCATTAATCTAAGTTCTTCTGTACCTGGAGTATATCTTTCTTCTTCTACACTATCTTCTTCAATTCCTTGAGTATTATGGTGTCTTTCTTCTGATCTATTTTGAGAAGAGTTATTCCTATTGTTAGTGTTTGATCGAGTAAATATTCTGTTAACTACTGGTCTTGTAGGATTCTGCTTATTATACTCACGCCGATCTTGACGACCAATATCTAGATTAATCAAGGTCCGATTTGGACATTTTATCCCAGAATGTTGTCCGGGACAAAACGGGCAACGAATACCTCGTTTTTTCGGCGGTGACGACGAAGCAGACCTAAATGCTCTACATTCAAACCTTTTGTGTCCCTTCTTTCTGCAATAGCTGCAGATTCCTAGGAACTTGTAACAATCTTTCATTCTATGACCTGCAATTTCACAATACTCACATACATCATTCATTCGGTCTCTACGATCAACATGTTCACTACGTTCAACAACATTATTCCTTCTTTCAACATCTCTTTTACCTCTACCTTGCATACTTTCATTTGTACGAGGAGGTGGACTACGAAATTGGTCTCGGTAATACCTACTACCCACAATTTTATTTGAATTATTCCGAGAACCATTATTATTATTTGAATACTTCCCCTTTTGTGGATTTTTACTATATTGAGGAGGTCCTCGATTCTGCAATACATCGGTCCACTTAGGGTAAACCGTGTCTATTTGAATTACCGCTGAGTCAAAAGTATCATTCAAGGCCTCTTTCTGTTTTGAAGATCTTTTGAATTCTATAGGTTCTTCCTCAACGTTATGATATGAATCCCTAGATATTGAATTAGGATAAGCTATGTTGTCGCTCTCTAATGAGTCGGCATACTCTACAATTTTTTCCCATGGTGTACGTCTACCATTATCTAATTCTGTCATTTTAATGTACTGCCTAACACTTTTTTCAATGTAAGGTGGTAAGCTACACAAGAACGCCGCTCGTAAGGAGTCATGCCTTCTCATGTCTATTCCCTTATATGCTTTCCGTGCTAATCTTTCCAGTCTCAGTGCGTACATTCTTATACTTTCTCCGCGATTCCTATGAGCTGCATGGTACGCCTGTAATCTATATTCATTTTTCTTTTTCTCTTCATCCTGGTACCATCTAACCAGAGCGTCTCGTACTGTGAAATAATCCCTATCTTCCTTCACTATCAGCCTATACAATTCTAAGAATTTACCTTCTAACTGCCTACCTAAGAGTCTAAGCCATTGATGTGGAGCATTTGGATAGTGAAGTCCACAATATCTTCAAGTCATAAAAATAAACTAATAAATTCTGTTCTGTCTCATATGTTATACTTCCCAGAAGGATCGACTACCTTTAAACCTTCGGAGTCTTTAAATAACTGCGCTAGGCATTGGTAATAGCCTTCCAGTCAACATCGTTATAAATGGCATTTTTACTTTCCCTACCGTGAATACATAGCTGATGATCCGTTAGAAATCCGCGGATCTACCGTAAGACAATTGTGGTGGCTGCAACTGTACTGATGGCCTAAGGTTAGGTTGTATTAGGTTAGGATTCATCGTAGGATCCTCATAATGATTATCATTAAATTTAGGTGAATACTTAATATCTACATTAGAATGATTAGAATAATTTCTGTGGGAATTCGACATTTCCTCACCTGCACTTTGTCTAGAGGATGTACTAAAGTCGCTATGGTCATCATCGTATGAGTCAACGTCTCTAAACGCTACTTGTGTTTTCGTCTGTCTAGTGTCATGTCGTGGTCTAAGTCCTGAGTATGAACCTCTAAGTGTTTCAGTCTCTTTAGAAGTCATAGTAGGATTTTTAAGTAAACGCGGTATCAAGCTAGGCCTATGTTCCGCTGTTTTTACACGACTAGACTGTGCTGCATTTGTCAATGAAAGTTTTCCATTTTTGTCAACAACAGTAGAGTCAATCAAAGTCTTTGGTCGAATAGATTGGTCTCTGCGTTCCAATCTCTCTTGTAATTTGTCTCTGTCTTTACTACATTTTGTCATGAGTTTACCCAAATAATCTAAAGGTAATACATCGTCCCTATCTAAAGGATCTATTTCAGCCATATTTAAAATATAGGCAGAGTCAGAGTAAAGATATGGATCTGATCCAGATCTTTTAGTCAAAGTTGGAGTATCCTGTACCCCTGATTTACGTGAGCCAGGTGGTACGGATTTAGATACATCTACCAAATTCCTACCCAGAATTGGAGTAGTGTTTGATTTTCTATTACGCTTCTCTTGTTTGTCTACATCATCCCTCATTTTCAATCCGGATGATACAGGTAAACCACCAAAAGCCATTTTTATAAGAGAATATTTTCAGAAATCAAAGAACAAGACGTAAAACTTACTAACTGAAGAAGAAGAAGTCAACTAACCAGAATCCGAAGTGTAACTGCTGTGATGATCAGGGTGAAGTTAATCACAACCGGGCTGCCTGCAAAACAAGGGACAAGAAGTCCCTGTTCGGGCGCCACTTTATTTTTGTGTATGTAACGGAGATTGACGAGCGAAACTGACGCGGTCAATCCCCGAGAAATTCTAAGAAAAATTACTAAAATATCTAGGTAAAAATAAAGAATATAACAAATATTTACACACCTCCTAACGACAACGACGAAACCAATTACTCGAAGGTGAAGATCACTTGGTACCGTAGACCACAATTAAGAGAGCGTATCTGTCAAAGGAAAGAACCAGACTTTGTCCAACAGCGGATTCACTTGAGAGGACTTCCTGGCTTGCTTTGACAGGCAGTTGTTTGGTTGTGATTTAAAACTTTCGTCTATTATGCTGATAGCGGTACCTTATAAGACTTACCAAAAATTTAGAAGACCATGAAATATTACTTTATTTGTAATTGTAAGACTTACCAAAACCCAGAATAGAAATAAATAAAAAAAAGGATTATTCAAAGAGGAACTATAAAACTATTTTAATAAAGTACCTGTATATGAAATTATGAAATGAGATATAGAAAACTATGCTGGACCTCAATCGAGTTTCCAGCTAGTGTAAGAAACCATGATGAAGTACTGGCTACGAATAAATGATAACCCAAAACGAAATGACACTAAAATGTAATATGGCTATATAAATAATTTTCCCCGAGAGAAATATACTACAAAAGTTATATAGAATTAAATTTACAACACCATTACCGAGTATAAAAACACCAAATTAACTGTTAAGTAAATTTTTCACCAATTAATACGTAAGTAAATTGCACTATAAAGAATTTCAAGTTCGCACAACTATATCGAGATTTATGGAAGAATGTTTATAAATCTATAGTTCTGATATTTGTATGCTAATTATAATTATATAGTAACAATATAGTATTATAGTATTAACGATATTCACTATAGCACTAGAATTCACGAAGTCTTTCTCTTCTCACTAATGACGTAATCAAGTTAATTAAGAGTTTATGAAAAGTTTATAACTTGAATGTTCCAAGAATGTTGCTCAAATTGAGTCTCTATCAATAAGTTAGCTTTTAAATCAATAAAACTGAAACAGTTCCAGGAGTAAAGTAGGTGAATTGTTAGAAAGCTCTGATGCAATAAGCTGAATTAGCCACGATGAAAAGTTGGTGCAGCAAGTAAGTCATAAACCAGGAAAAGCAGCAAAATGAACAAGACAAAAAAAAACAAAAATAAACCGGAAAAAAAAACCCTGGTGGAAAAAGTTACATGTTACTATATTGTTCTAAATTATTAATTAATGAAATTACATTTAATTAAACATTTTACTGACCCTTAAAGACACAGCTTTTCGAATGGGGTTTTTTCTTTCTTAACAGGTTTGATGGTAGAATAAATAACTTTCACACCAGACGCGATTATAACTCTGGAAACTATAGCTAAGTATTAGAATATTGTCTTTTATCGAATTAAATTACGAATGATTATGCGATTAATTTTGAGATGTATTAAACAGACATTTATTACAACATATAACAAATTAATAAGTTTTGAGAATAAATTTTAAACACACCTGGAACAGCTATTGATTTGGTCTGAATTGAATGTCATAAATCGGTAGTCAAAATCAGGAATTCCGTATATAATGTGGGTCAACAATGTTATTCTGATATTACTTCAAAAGAACTCATACAAAAATATTTAATCATAAAAAAAGACTATAGCAAAGAAACAATTAATCTCTATGTTCTGAAAGATAATGAAAGTTAGTATTTTTGCCTAATTTTTAAGTTGGTAATATCTGAAGTATATAAATGAAAAATTATATTACAGAATAATGACCATGTTTTCAGTCACAATACTGCTCTTAGTCAAAATAACCATATACTAACTATAAACACATAAAAACCAGGTAGGGGTCCGAAGGCTCCCTAACATCCCCCCCTGCTAAGATTAAGCCCCCCCTTAAGAATCAAATGGGGTTATGAAAACAACAATATTTATATAATAAGCAAAAAAAACCAGTCGCTTGGTCCTTAGCTTTAGAGGTGAAAAAAAAATTCAAAAATATCTCACTCCAACCCTTCAAATTTGTTCCTATGGTTCTAAAAACCATCTCTGTGAAATATTTCTCGATTTAACCAATTAGAACATCTTGCACAACGACCTCAAAGTTTTACCCAGGGCACATGCTTCCAGGTCCCCCTCTCTTTGGAGTATTAACCGCTCATAGCGGTGGTTTCATGGCTGCAAACCACTCATTGTTGCCTGGTTTGTCTCATTATTGTTATTTTTCTACTTCAGTTTTATAATCTTCTCTTTCTAGACATGATTTGGGTTCAAAATCTAAAAAGTCGCTCTTCAGGTGCAGTTTTTCAAAGAATTGAATTGTTCGTTTTGTCGCAAAGTCCTCTAAATTGCTGCTGTTCACTGATGCCTTTGGGATTGTGACCATCTTAGGAGGTGATTGAATGTCTTCACTCCCACTATCTCCTTCCCTAATGGCAGAGACGATTTTCCTTTTTGTAGCAGAGGGTACCTTTGGATCGAAAAGAGAGAGTCCAATTAATTCTTCAGACAGATACCAAAGGTGTTGTAAAAATTTACTTAAAGCAGCATTTCCGACATTTGAATCAATCTTGTCATACAAATTTAAGTTTTTTTATGAGACAAAGATCATTCCTAGGAGCTGCTACAGGGTTTGCTGCATCTGTCCATACCTTTGCATAAATTCTCACTCCAAAAATACAGATTTTCCCAAGTGCTGATTCTTCATATTTTGTTAGATGAAATTGCCCTTGAAACATCCATACTTTCAGGGAGTATATGATCTTACTCATCCATCTTGCAAGATGCATGGGTCCAGGAGCATAAAAACGGACACCACCAGAAGGAACACCCCCAAGAAAGATCATAACCAGCTCAATCAGTTCACGGTAATCCCCACGCAAATTCCGATGCTCATGGAGCACACTTGCTGCCCAACGAATACGTTCTTCTTTAATATCAGCCAAAAACTCGTGCATAGTGGGACATTGGATTCCTGTCGAGAATTTATCTCTATCAATGTATTCCCAATTAGCCTGGAATCGTTTGAATAGGGCAAATTCGGGAGAAGATGAAGGGGCCAGAACCTCTTAGAATACATTTTGCAAAATAAGCTCCATAATGTGATGTCGGCATGGAAAGTGTAGCAATTTCTTTTCGAGTTTTTGTTCAACCAATATGCAGGCACCCTTGTGTCGTCCAGTATTTGAAGCTGTCGTGTCAAAAGACATCCCTACAACCTGATCCCGGAGATTCCAATTTTCAATTGCCTCAACTACTGCATTAGCCATATTGAGACCGGTTGCACTGCCCAACTTTGCGACATGTAGTAACTGCGTTGTATTCGTCCCAGATATCAGGATCGGGAGTCGATCTATATGCCTTTGGAAGTTAATCTTCATTCAGTTTACCATCCCAGTGAACTATTAGTAGAGTTTCTGACTTGAATTCATCTTTAAGGTGAGAAGCAATTTGTTGTCTATGCTTCATTCTTTGGCGACAAATTGAAGACCGATTGATGTTTAATAAGCTCGCATCATGACCCAAGGAGCTTGCAGCTTCCATTAAAACATATGTAGCTGTGCGATCGGTTAGTTTAGTTCTGTCCAAAGTTGCTGCTAAGGAGGGAGTGATAACATTGGTTCTAGCTCTCTTTACTTTTTTTCTTTGTGGAGGTGTTTTCCCACCAACGGCTCCATGGACATTCTCATCTTTTTGGTCGGATTTACAATTATCACTGGTGGAAGGGGAACTACTGGTTGACTCTAGTTGAACAACGGCAAATGAAGTAGCTATATCATCTTTAACACGCTGAAGCTGTTGTAAGGTTCGCTCTTGTCTTTCAGTTTTTCTAACCTCTTTTCTCGCCAGAGCTCTGTCTATATTACCCATTCTTCCTCTTCTACCTGGCTCTCGTTGGGCAATTAAAAAGGTTTTATCTTCTTCATTTGTCATCTGCATGAGCAACGTCAAAAAGATTCTCCATTTGATTTTTGAATGCATCCTCTCGTGCTATTTGCCTAGGAGAACGACGAGTTTTCCCTTTTTCACTAGTTCCTATTCTTTGTATATCTTTTTCATTTTTTGTAATGATAGTTATCTTTTCTTATCTAGGAATTCTGGCCTGTCCCAGAATTGCTCGACCATTTCAGTAACTTTGGTTGTTACATTTCGGATAGTAGTCTTCTTTTGCTGAAGTAAGTATAAAACTACACCAATAGCTTCTCCATTAGAGGGAAGCTTTGAACCTAAAAGCTCAGGTTGAGGCGAAACGAGAAAATCTTTGCGCCTAGTTGATGCCATCTTAAATAACCCTATTTTCAAATTTATTTTATGTTTAAACTTTTAAATATTTATCAAGTATTTTACTAGTTAATGTTATCTGAATGCACTTAAAAATGAAAATAAAAATAATAATAAATAATAACAATAAGTAATAATAATAATGATAAGCATATTAGAAATTAAAAGGAAATGTAAACACTTCTGGCTTTGTAGACGCACACCTTAACAATGCTGTCATCAGATAGTGTTAGAAATCGGAATAGCGCATTGCCCTATTTTATCGGACACAAAGTATAGATACGTGCAATTACTAATCTCTGTGTGCAGCACCATACACAACAACGTAAGCAATTGTCACTAAACGTTACAAGAAATGTCTGGGAATCAGTGTGTGCTGCACCATAAACAACAACGTAAGCAATTGTCACTAAACGTTACAAGAAACGTCCGGGGGAGCTTTAACAGTCAAATTTCAATATCCTTGTGCAAGATGTTCTAATATTCAGAATTCAAAAATATTTTGCATAGAGAGTTTTTTCCTATAATGTAACAAATTCCCCAACATGGAGCTAAGAATTTCAAACTTTTGATTTTAAGGACCACGCTAATATATATATATATATATATATATATATATATATATATATTATTATATATACAATATATATTTATATCTATAATATATATTATATATTATATATATATATATTATACTATATATATATATATATATATATATATATTATATAATATATATATATATATATATATATATATATATATTGTTTAAAGTAAATTACCTTTTTATTTATATTTGACGATGAATAAAAGAGTGTGTTGTCTTCTTTCCATTGTGTTGTTGAATTTTGATGTTTTATTAATTTTGTAATTCCTTTTTTATTCTTTTAGTTTCCTTTGACATGTCATATATCTTCCTTTTTTTATTTTAATCTTTATCTTCTTTTATGATTTAATTTTGTTGATATTTTAATTTAATTCTTTAATCATTTTTAAATATTATTTCTTTATTTTCATCTATAAATTACTTATGAAATTATATTCGAAATTTAAATATACTATTACAATTTATGTCTATTTTTGCTTGGCCTGAAAAGGAGAAAAAATGATTAATTGAATTTTATCATATATATATATATATATATATATATACTATATTATTATATATATATTATATATATATATATATAATTATATATTTATATTATATATATATATATATTATATATATATATTATATATATATATATATATATATAATATAATACAAACACTGCTCACCTTTCATAGCACTCCCTCCCCCAAAACACAACTGGATATGTCAAGTATGCACTCCATCCACAATAATCAATATTTCAATAACAAACAAACAAACTCCTAACATAAACGGATTACATAATAAAAGCAAAGAAATAGAAATCTTTCTAAAATAACATAACATACATATAGCACATTCAAGAAGCACACTACCTAAAAACCACCCGAACCTGAATTTTACAGATGCGACTCAATTTTAATACACCATGAGTCCCAAAAAATATACACCTACAACTTTTATTCACAACTCACTGCCATACACAAACACCACCTCACTTACAACAGCACTACTAAATGATAACACCTCAAAAATATAATCTTTCACCACAATGATCACAAAAAGCTACACAAACATAATCAAACCTTATATCCTCATCCCTCACTCACTGCCCCAGAAACTACACACAAATCTAACCCCATCTTCACAAACCTCTAACTCATATGCGGAGGAGATTTCAACTCCACACTCCTACATGGTAACAGACAAACGCAGACATAGGGGAACCACTTAATATCAATCAGATCACCTACAGCAATTGAAAACAATTAAAATTTCATACTAGATTCCACCAACTAACCATAAACGACATCCCCAGACCTAAACACTTTTCTCGCAAATCACAACAAAACTCCAATGGCAAACCAAACAGAACTAAACTCTGACAATCTCCCCATAATTATAAAATATCAAAATAATTTATACTATAAACTACCATTTCAGGAAAACAGTACCTATACAACTGCAAAAAAGCGACGAACAAAATTCTCTAAATCATATGAAAACATATACACCTATAACCATTGCAACAACTCAACACTAATATAGCTATTCAAAAACTTTATGTCACTCAATTCAAAAGTAGCTCTAACCAAATCCTTCGTTATAACCTCAAAAATACAACCTATACTGACTAACCCTGAAATCTCAAACCTATCAAAATGACATAGCCTAATTAAAAATCAGACAAGCAAGCGAACAGACAATAACCCAAATTAATAACTTAACCAAACCACACATTTCAAACATTTCTAACAAAAGACCTTCTAAACACAAATAATGATAGAATGTGGAACAAATCAAATTCTGAAAAATGCAAAAACTACAATCTCCACATATGAATCCTTAAAAATCCAGAACGTCTCAACTCCGCAAAACAAAACGACGATGCAGACTCCTTGCTACACATTTTTGCAAAAAAAGCATAAGCCTACCCACCCCACCCACAAAGCAGTAAAATAATAAAACCCTTAAGAAAATAAAAAGTAATCATGACCAAACAATATAAATAACACCAAATGAAAACACCATAAAGACCTCTGAAACTCACCAGCAACCAGACCTCTTGAACATCGTCAAATATACAGCACTTACAACATATAGTAACGCCGCATAACCCATTTAAGCACACTTTCAATGTTCATTAAACTAACAAAATTTTATTCCCCTACTCTGGAAAAAAGTAATTATATTCCAAAACAAAAACAGGAAAAGACCTCAACCCCTCTCCTATCGTCCAATTCATCTCTATATACACTATGTAAACTCCAAGAAAAGCTCATACTAAACATAATATAAACCACACATCCTCAACATACATTTCAAAACGGCTTCCAACAAAACCACCTCCACACAACTGCTTCACAAACCATTCAATAGCTTAATCTAAGCTTCACACATAACATATCTTACGCAATCAACAGAGAACAAACTCTGATACAGTCCCAAGACCAATCAGTCAGTCCCAAAATAGTACAATCAAATATCCCCACTAATTTAAAGATGGTTACCAACTTCCTATCAGGGAGAACGACCCAAATACAGATACAACAAGAAATCACATACAGTAAATATCAAAAATGTATACCTCAAGGAGCAATTTATCCCCCACTTTTCAACTTATTCACAGCCGACCTACGAAAACCACAAACACACCAAGCATTCTAACCACCTTAGCATCACCATAACCACCACACACTAGAACCTAAACACAGCAATCTCTTCTGACCAAAACCATACATCAACGCAAATTCAAATTTGCTAACTCGACAACAGAATGCCTGCGTCACCTAATACTCATCTTATCACATTAAATTACAACCGTCCACCGAACTTGGTACTTATAACCTCAATCGATGTTCATCAAACACATAGCTTCCCGATAAACAAAACACCCAAGATTCTTGGAGTTAAACACTGGGACAACCACATAACCTTCACAACACACAGTTGAAAACATAAAAATGCAGCAAATTGGAACTGAACATATAAGATCCATACTGTTACGGACTTAATAATAATTAACAAATATCCATGCCACCATCATACAAACATAACATCCCTAGCAACACTAAATTAATAACGTGTCACTTAATTGGCATCCATTATTAACCAAAGGAAACATAGAATAACTTCAAACCACCCAATGGAAGGCCTCTGAAATCATAACAAGACGCACAATACAACTCCAGCACAAACACTTACATGAAGAACCAAAATTTACCCATAGATCAAACATTAGAAACGATAGGCACCCATCAGCTTCTTCGCTAAAACACAATCACCTTCTCAACACCATGCCCCACTGCACTTTCCAAAACCTACCTAACCACAGTTTAAAACAACTTCATCTTCCCCAGCTTTTATACAAACGTATATATCCAACTATATATCCAGCCTCACTAGGCGACAGCTCTATACAAAACAA
>JABUQX010072180.1:32500-49816 GCA_015478945.1 Trachelipus rathkii
AGACATTTAGTAGCCATTTTGAAAAATAATACACATAAGACACTAATACTGCTTTTATCAAAAATTTACTTTGCTTGCTAGTAACTCTTAGATGTTTTGCATTGCCCTTCTGAACACACAAATTATATAGACATAAACATTTCATATTCATTAATTAGACTATTGATCATGGGAAATTTGAGATACATTTGTCATGACAATTCATAGGAAGTTAATCACGCATCCACTTAAGGTTTTTATGATTATTTTGATTATTTATTTATATATCTGTTTATTTTGGTTTATGATCCTTTGTGATGTTCTGTGCTGCACCGTCTTGCCAGTGGACTGCGGCAACTCATTATTCACAGTTTTTGTTTTTTATTATTGATTATGTGTCTTAATGTAGATATTAGACCCTATTTTATAATTGCCTAATAAGATTTTATGATCAATTTTACTCTTTAAGGTCTGCAATTGATGTTTGAGCAAAATCCTCTTTGATGTTGAACAACACAATTGAGAGTTGAGCTTTTGTCTATGGTTTTGTACGGTTTCCCGAGTATCTTCAATTAAAAATTTAGAACAGGTCCAAGATATTGAAAACAAATTTGGGGTTTATTTTTTAATTCAAAAGTTTTTTGTGAATACTACTTTTAGGAGGTATCATAAATTATACTAGTTCATGATAAATTATATGAATTTGCTGTTGTTTAAGAGTATTAATTTTATTTATTGGGCAAAATTTTTAATGACACAAATAATAGTCCACTTTCTGAGTAGTAATCCCGCAAAATATGTGACCAAAATTATTTGAAATTCAAATTGTAGTTTTTTTTTTTTTGCTTCCTTTCCCAGAATGAAAAAAGGCACCATTTTCAAACTAAGAAGAAAAGGAAAATTATTGTTTTACCGTAAAAAATCAAAGAAAAATGTTATGGTCTACCTTGGAAACCAAATGTTAGTATCTATGGTAGGTTTTAGCACTTTGTGATTTAGTGTAGAGTTGAGTGAATGCGGTCAAATATCCATTGTGGGTGCATTAGAGCAGTGAGGGATTGTTTTTCTTCTTTTTCTTGTTTTTTATAAATGCTTTCGTTGAAGAGTTCGTGTGTAGTTCTTTTCTCATGCTGCTTCAACATCTTCCATCCTGATTCTACATAACATTCAAACTTCAAGTTAACTTCAAACTGTTTATATTTTCTTTTTAAGTTTTATCATAGAATAATTCAAAATATATTTGTAAAAGTAAATGTAATAATTCTTTTGATTCATCAATTCTTTTCTGATAATTTATGTTTATAGATTCTTTGATAAATTTTGCAGTTCTATTCCGTTTTTGAAACTTTTTAAAATTTGATCTACCATTCTCTCCCCAATTTACAAATGCTCCTTTTTCTTGGCCAATCAGTCCCTCAGTCATTTGACGCACTCTTGCAAAGAAAATACAAACATTATCTTCCATACAACACACAATAAAGCTAATTCCCTATAGTTTCTGCAGTTCCTCTTATCTCCATTACATTTATATAAGGAGTTACTATTACTACTCTTCCCACCCATCTTTGGAACTATTTACCTTATCCTCTTACATCCGGCTTTGTTACATATCATCTAGCCATCACATCATCGCCTCCATTCCTTGCATCATCTTCAACCATTTCCATTCTGCGCGTATTTTCCCATTCTTCAAATTTTTTTAAAGACTACTCTACTGGTTACCGTTACCCCGCGTCTTCCTACTAATTATCCTCAATTCACAAAATACCTATTCCTCTTGCACCATTTAAACCCACATACAGTTCACTTCACCTCATCATCTCTGCCAGTTTTATGCAGATTTTTTAAGTGTTCCCTCCACACTCTCCTTACATCCATTTTATCAATCATGAAAGTGCCATCTCTATTCATTAATTATGACGATTCTCGATTTACTTCCTATATTTTGTACTTGCTTCCAGAAGAGCTCTATTTATCCTAAGTCCCAGAATCATCATGTCTGTTTATTTTACCTTTTTTTTTCTTTCTTTTTATGTATCAACTTTTTAGTATTTCCTTATCCTTATATACTATATAATTATTATAATATATATATATAATATATATATATATATATATATATATATTTATATATATATATATATATTATATATATATATATATATATATATATAATTATATTATATATATATATATATATTATTATTATATATATATATAATATATATTTATTATATGGGGGTATGGTTGTGCCCACCTGGGCCAGGGGATGAACCGTACACTTGAACGATATGGCCATAGTGAGGGTCCGCCCGCGTCCTCGTGAAGCTCTGGGGTTGGATTTTCTGACTGCGACGAGTTTCTCACTAAAAGGTATATCTTTTCGACTTCGTCATATTCTTCTACTACTTTTTCTTTTTCCGATGCAATGCCACGCACCTTCACCCAGTCCTTGGCAGATAAGAAGGAAGAGTAATAAATAATAATAGTAATAATAATATATATATATATTATATATATAATATTATATATATATATATATATATATATATATATATATATATATATATATATTATATATATTATATTATATATATTATATATATATATATAATATATGTCAGGGGCTTATACATAGGGTAGGCAGGGTAGGTAAGTCCTACCCACTGGATTATTTTCAGTTTTAAAATCTAAGAAATTAAATGGTAAAATTATACTAATTTTAAAATTTTATATAAAATTGAAAAAAGAGCTCTTATTTTTCTTCAAATTAAAAGAAAAACACCCACAATAATAACAATAATAAATAATTAAATTCATTTGGAAATTCTCGTTCCTACTCTGGATCATAGAAGTAAAATTGTATGCTACGGACGGACGAATGACGTCATTTTTATATCAAGTTATAAGGGAACGTGGTCGGCTGTCTTACCCTATAATCGAAAATATATGAAATTTTCGTTTTAGCTCTTCGTAAATTTGCACGAAATGTGTGAAAAGTACGAGAAGTTGTATTCATTTGTTGAAATCTTTGTAACGGATGTGTCTGATGTTGAATGTTTAATTTATATAACTTTTTAAGTGGTATTTAGCTTTACATAACTTAAAATAATGAAATGCATGATGGAGGTAATTGATAAGAAATTTTTATTTAAAAAAAAAAAGCTTTAAAAACTCTATCTATAAACCAACAGCTTTATTTTAAACACTCTAATAGTCTGGTAGGCCTAAGAAAATGATTCATTTGAAATGTACTTTAAATTAAGTCTTTAAGTCTGATTTGGAAATATATTAAATATATTATGTTGGATATAACATAATAAATAGGGGTAATTGCATAATTATAAAATAATTTTTTCGACATTTTACGTTAAAAATTTTTATCCTTTCTGTATATTTAAATATTATATATAATATATATATATATATATATATATATATATATATATATATATATATAATATAGTATATATATATATATATATATATATATATTAATACGGTATATAAATCTGCCTACCAAGTGTATTCTTCAAAGGTTACGACCATTGATATAATATATATATATATATATATATATATATATATATATATAATATATTATATTATATATATATTATATATCTATATCCTATTTGTTCCACACTGTTTTAATCAATTTATAAATGTACTGGATGACTATTTAAAGATAAAACATTAAAGTAAAATTTACAAAAGTTTTTATGTTGATACTTTTATGCTACTTGGTGTATCAATTTTTCCCGTTTTATCCTAGGGATAAAAAATGACACAATATTTCTGAACAATGCATTTTAATTTCAGGTATACAGAGGATCTAGTAATCAGTTACAGAAAATATACCAAAGCCAACTACTTTTTTGCACTCCTCAGCCCCTTTTTTAGATGCAAAACCACTGATCATCATGGTCCTTTCAGAGTCAGTTGCCTGTTAATGCAAAGCAGAGTTTCTAATTTATTAACCTTTGAGAAAGGCAAAGAAAGCAAGTGATCCTTATGTCACAAACACACATATGCCGTTAACAATCTCTCATTAAATTCAACAACATTTCATATCAAAGTTATACTTCTCTCTCAGATAAATTGACTAAAAGTGACAACTCAGAGTATTGAATGGTATGACTACTGTGGCCAGTCATTGCAAATGCTGACCATTCCGTGCCAGTAGTTTGGACTTTCTTCGGAATCTAAAGCGAACCAAACCGTGAAATAATTCCTCTGGACATTACCTTGTTGGTTAAAAAGATTCATCAACTATTACCCAAATTGTACTCCGTAGCTGCTGTTTAGTTCAAGTCTCAGATTATGAATGGTAAAAATACTAGCAGACGCTTATATGCTTCTTATCAAGCCTGTGTGCAACCTCAGTATTTAGGAATATTATGGGAAACTGGTCAATCAACACAAACCTGGTCAATTGAAAAGAACAGAATTTTATGCCTTACTTGCTCTTGTGGCTTGTGTCCAGGTAAGAGAGATTTTATTTTTTTAGTTTTTTTTTAGCTTTCTAAGTTTTATAGTCAAGAATTTGATTTTCCATCAATCCTTCTTCTTTCTTTCTTTCTTTATCTACGTTTTTTTCCCAAGATTGGAGTAAGGTGCGCTACAAGCATCGGAAAAGAAAAGCTGTAGGAGAATATGACAAATTCGAAAAGAAAGCCCAGCCTTCAACCGCCCCCTCTGTACCATTTAATTAGTGAAAATCTTCGTCACAGACAGAAAATCCAAACCTAGAGCTTCACGAGACCGCGGACCCTCACAATGGTAAATCGTCAATGTAAGGGTTCATCCTTTGGCCCATGTGAAACAATACAAAACCCGCCATTCCTCCTATCATGCACCCTTTATTCTCGCCTCTGCCAAACTCACATTTTCCTCTGCTTCAGACATTCGTTCACACGACCTCAATCCACTTTCTCTTCGGTCTCCCAGCCGGTCGTTCCCAACACACTCTCCACTATAACATCCGCTTAACCAACCGACTATCATTCATTCCTTCTTCCACATGACCAAACATTCTCAACATACTTTAATTTATTCTCATCATTTCCCCTTTTTCTTTCTTCACACACACAAATCTCTACATAAGTTCTAATTCCTCATTTTATTAATTCTTCTCAAGCACCTAGCATGACCTAAGATTGTCCTGACACATTGAACTTTAGATCTATACTTCTTACTCGACATAGTCTCACTACTATATATACAGGTAACAACATACCTGCATGTAAGCACCTCTAGCTGACTCAAGAGACTTAGTCCCTTTACATTCTCCAACGATTTAATTGCACAGCCACCTTCCTGCCATTTCACAACTTTCCTACTTCACTCTGCCTCATCCGTTCCTTCTCATCCAACACATACCTAAATATTTAAAACTCAGAACACTTGCTCAGCTGCTACCATCTTAACATAACTTGTTCAATCACTTGAGGACTGTCCTCACCAACCATACCCTTACTCTTATCTACGTTTATTTCAAACCCCTCCTTTACCATACCCTGCAATCTCTCTACAATCCTCTCAAACCTTCTTCTCTTCAGATTCGCCACACGAACCAAACATCCGCATATAATAGGTTAGGGCATCCTCCCATCTCTCTTCATCTCTCCATCATTCTAACACCATTTCCTGCCATTCTCCCACCTCGAATTCATTCATAAACCATCCTATGACACTTCGAATAACCAAGGAGACCCTAACAACAACCCTGTCTCACTCCGCTAATAATATTACCAATCACTATTGACCACATTTATTCTTACACACGCTCACTACGACATCATTCATACTTTGATTCCATTCAGAAGCCTACCACCAACACCATATATCACTTAATACCTGCCATAAAGCTTCCCTCTTAACTCTATCATACGCCTTTGTAAATCCATAAAACCTAAATATAATTTATTCTTCTTCTCCCTCATTTTCTAATCATTTGGTTTTCAATGTAAAGATTTGATCCCACACATCCTCTACCACTTTCCTAAAGACCTTGTTCTTCACCCAATGTCCTTCAGTCACTGACGCAAAATCTCTTTCGACAAATAACAGCCAAATATACTCCCTACTCAAAACTCTAACTTATTCCCTATATTCTACAGTTCCCTTTCTTCTCCCTTACCTTATATAAGGGCACTATTACCGCTCTCCTCAATCCCTTGGCACTATACCCCTCTATACAACGCTTTATTACACACTTCGAATCCATCAATCACCATCCTCGCCTCCGCTTCTTGGAATCAATTTCCACTAGTATTTCATCTATACTGCAGATTTACCATTCCTTCAACTTTCTCACACTCTACCCATTTACCTCCTCTTTACTCCATAACCTCATCCCCAAATCTATCTTCTTGCACCATCACAACCACACACATTCACTAACATCTCATCATTAAACTGTTAATTATTGTGCAGATTTTCGCAGTGTTTTTTCCACACTCCCTCACATCTATTTCATCAGTTACAAAACGACCTCTCCTATTCCCATCTATTCTAAGCAGATTCCCTTATTCTCATTCTTAACTTTCCGCGCTTCCTTCCAGAAGAGCTTCCTATTCCTTTGTATGTCCTCGATTCTATCCTCCTTTCAAAACTGTTCGTTTACCTGTTTTTCTTCCTACGTATGCAGCTTTTAGTTATTTCTTTTTTCTCCTTATTTCAAATCGAAGCATCTTTCTTTTGAAAACTTCATCATTTGCTTTTAGTACATACTTCTTTTGTTTTAGTACATTCCACCACGCTTCTTTTTTACCTTAACCGCTTTCATCACCTCTTCATTCCACCACTCCTTGTTAACATTCTTACTTCCTACGTTAGCACATCATCACGACTCTCCTTGCTAACAATTCCTTCCTTCATTTGCCCCCAGATTGTTCGGTATCTACTTGTTCACAATTTAACTGATTTACTTCCGAGCGCTCTTACATACTTAATCTTATTGTTATCCTTATTAACTTCTCACTCTTAATTTTTACCTACTTCCTTGTAACCTTCCTCTCCATCCAAGCCCCCACTAACTTAATTTTTACATAGAACAACATAATGATTCGATAATCCAATTCCTAACCCTCAACTGATTTAAAACATCAACACATACTTCAACATTCTTGCTTCACCAACGCAAAATCAAATCATACTTTTCACTTCGATACCATCTCTACTACACTAACTCTAGTATACCTATGGATACTCTTGTGTTAAAAAAATTAATTACTTACACACATACCTCTCTCTTCACACAAATCAATCACCTTCTACCCATCTCATTTTCTCCCGCCACCCCAAAACCCCCTGTTATACCATCCTTTTTTGATCCCTATCTCATCCATTCAAGTCCCCCAACACTATCAATCTGAAGCTCCTACTACCCCATCCAGAAGCATCATTCAGATTATCCGCAAAAAATCGTCTCTCCAACGTTTCCCTCAGATGAACCATACGTCACAACCACACTACCTTGACCTTTTCAAACTTAAATTTAACCATTAGAAATCTAGGACTCACACACACAAAGTCTACCATAGCTTTGTACCACAGGTCACTCATCAAAATTGCAACTACTTCTCTCGCCCTCTCCTCATTCATTTTCCACACCAGCCAACACACACTTTTACCCTACACCACGTACTTTCTCACCGTTTCCCTTTCATCTTTTGTTTCAAGTCACAGCGAGCAAATTTCAAATTTGCCCTTCTAAATACATCCATCCCCTCTCCTCTTCTCCTCAACATTTATTCCTCTTGACATTCCATGTACCCATACGATTCATACAATTTCGCCGAAAATTAGAAGGCCTTTTACGGCGATCACGACCATCTCCGAGGCGTGCATCAATCCATTATCAAAAATTCTTTCAGGCTAATGGATTGTGGTCTATTTTTTGTCAAGCTTAAACCATTTTAGTATTATTTTTAGTATTTATTATTTAAGTACGGTATATATTAGTATTATCATTTTAGTTATTATTATTATTTAGTATTGAACCTCAAATTTTGTTTTAGAGATTTTGGCTACAGTTTTTAAATTAATTTTCTTTTCCTTATTATTTTATGAAACAATAACTATCTATGACCCAAGGTTTTGTCTTTAAAATAAAAAAAAATGACACGAGTGTTTTCAGACTTGCTTTCATTCACTATAATCCTCAAACTTTTGTTCTATAGGATTCGCAAAATCTTACATAATAGAAAATATAGATTTTAAAAGAATTGAATTGAATGAACATAAACTGTACTTCGTCGATTTCCCATAAAAATTTATAAAGGGACATTTTTTTTATTAACCCTCATATATCAATATCTTTTGTTAAAATTAGTGACACATTCTACAGAATGTTAGGAGAAAGTAATGACAGTAGTTCGTTTGTGTTTATTTGTAATACGTTTATGTTGTGATTTTGTTTATCTTTGGACAGTTGCTTATTGTGGGTGGGGTGCATACTTAGCATATCCAGTATATATATATATATATATATATATATATATATATATATATATTTATTATATATATATTATATATATTTATATATATATTATATATATCTATATATATATATATATATATATATATATATATATATATATATATATATATATATATATATATATATATATATATAATATATTTTATATATATATATATATTTATTTATATATTTATATATAATATATATAATATAATATATATATATATATATATATATATATATATATATATATATATACAAAAGGTTGCTAATTATTACATAGGTTTTGATAATGCTGAATTCATTGTGCCATTATCCTTAACGTCATTTAGTTTTTTTTGTAAATACTTATTAATTATCAACTTCATTGCACATGAAATCACTAATTCCTAATGATGCATTATATTGAATCAAATTCAATACGAATAACAGGGTAAGAGGATAATAAATAGCAGAAGCCAACCAGATTCAATATATTTTGCTATTGGTAAAGTTTCAAAGCTAAAAGTTGAGTATTTATAGTATCATCTCTAATGAGTTATAGATTCATGATTCATTTTAGTTAAATAATTTTGACTTCGCTGAATTTCAGTTAATATTTGTTACGTTATATTATTAATTGCAGAACTTTGTGCATCGTTTTTGGGACATTTATTTTTGTTCTGAAAGTTTTCTTCATTTAAAGTGGCTGATATACTCGATTAATTTAAGATCAGAATAATTTATAACAGTATAGTTTTATTTAGCCTTTTAAAGTACCTTTAGTATTAAAAGTTTATTTAAGTTTTGAGCATTTTTATTTTTGTGGAATTTTTGAGTAATAACTAAAATCAAACAATTTTGAGTTGCCAAATCTAAATTTTTAATTTTTCTGTTTTCAGAAAGGAAAGACTATTAGAAATCTAGATGTTTTGAGGACGCTCCATGAACCTGTATATCCTGTGATAAATCATCCCGTTTTATTACCTTTAGTAGAAGAAAAACCTCCGCCATCTGTGAATGAATTGCCATTCACTGCTTCTGCAAATACAGATTCACAGCATTCTATTCCTCAGAATGTTACTACGCTTTCAGAGTTAGACAAAAAGCTATCAGAAAGTACTGTTACTGGCTCATTACCTGATGGTGATGATTTTGATGACTTTGTTTCAGCTCCAGTTTCCTCGTTAAAAGAAAACAATCCTATTCCTAATTTTGCCACTTTTCCACCCCCACTTCCATCAAGCAAGACCATTCATGTCTCTCCGGTTAATACTAATAATGCCCTTCAAAGAACTCACGAAACAGTAAAATCAAACCCTGTTAAAAATCTCCCAACATTAGGAAATTCTCCAGTTAACCATCCCAAATTAAATGAGCCAGTTGAACTCAGTGATGACGACTTTAATGATTTTCAAAGTGCTCCGTCTTCTGACATCAACTCCACAGCTCCATGCACAGATCCCTCTAGTTCCACAAAAATAGATAAGAGGCAGACTGACGAGGGAACAGATAAGTATGCAGTTTTGCGTGATTTGGTAAGTTTTGATAACAAACAAACTGATTCTTCTCTCGGTGAAGAAGATCCAGTGGTCACATCAAATACCCAAGAATTAAGAAACGACTCAACACCCAAACCATTCGAAGACAACAAATTTGTTAAGACTCATTCATCACATGTAAATGAAATAGATAGCACTGATTGCTTTGCAGATTTCGCCAGCAAAATGATACCCCAAAATTTCACAGATGTTTCTTCTGAAAGTAGCAATTATATTACAGCAAATGTAAGTAATTTTATGTTCTTTAAATTTTTTACAAGGATTATATATATATATTCTTTCTTTCTTTCTTTCTATCACCTTCCTCTTATGTATATATATATATATATATATATATATATATATATATATGTATTTAGAATATATATAATTATTTTTTATATGTATTTTATATAAAAATATATTATATTACATTATATATATATTATTATATATATATATATATATATATAGATAATATATATTATATATATATATATATATATATATATTATTTATATATTTTATATTAACGGTATATATATATATATATATATATCTATATTATATTATATATATATATTATATATATATATAGTTTATATTTAGTATATATATATATACTATATATATATATATACGGTATATATATATATATATTATATATATATATTATATATATATATATATAATAATATATTATATAATCTATATATTATATATTTATATATATATATATATATATATATTATATATATATATATATATTTGAACGAATTAAGAATTTTTGACGATAACGATTATAGTAAATTTTGACGATGACGATCAATTGAAAACAGTATATTTTAAAAATTTATATAATTTTTATTAGTCAAACAAATTTATAATAAGGAAGAATTAAATTGTGTTCACTTCATTCTTATTTAAGTGGTTGTAAATAGTAAATACATTAAGAACCTCATTAATACATAAAAGTTTTCCTGTTATCCATTAACATCTTGGTTTCTTATATATGTCTTATATATATATAATAATAAATAATAATAATCAAATAATAATAATATAATATCTAATAATAATGAATAAAGTGGGTAAAATTAAAGAGTGAGAAGTTAAGTGAATATAGGTAATAAGGATAAGTATTTAGGAGCGCTTTCGCAAGTAAACATCAGTTTGATGTGTAAAGTTGGAAACTGAATCAAATATGGAAGCAAATGAATGAAGCGGTTTTTAGGTGTGCAAAAGAAGTATGTGGATGTGCTAAAGTAGGAAGTAAGAATGTCAACATTGAGTGATGAAGAGGTGATGCAAGCGGTTTAAAGTAAAAAAGATGCGTATGAATGTGCTAAAACCCAAGGATGAGGTTTAAAAAGGAAGATGCTTGGAAGTATATTAGGAAAAAAGGAATACTAAAAGGTGCATTCATAGAAGGAAAAAAGAGGTAAATGAGCAGTTTTGGAAGGAGGATGCAATGGGGACTTATAAGGAATAGGAGAATACGCTCTTCTGAAAGTTAGCTCAAAAGGTTAAGAATGAGAATAATGGGAATCTGCTTAGAATAATGGAAAGGGATAGTGCTTTCGTATCTGATGAAATGGATGTGAGGGGAGTGTGGAGGGAACACTTCGAAAATCCGCCTAACATTGGCAGTAACTGAAGAGGGGATGGTGATGTGGCGTGGTTTTGATGTCCTGAACGGCATATGGTATTTTGGGAATGACGGTCATTAGTTCAGGAGGAGGTAATGTCTTCAATAAGAATGAGTCAGGAATGGCAAATCTGCAGGATACTGAGTGAAATTATGGTGAAATGATCAAGAACGGAGGCGAGATTGTAATTGATTGGATTTGGAAGTTGTGTAACAAATCATTTATGGAGGGTAAAGTTTCGAGGGATTGGAGGAGAGCAGTAATAGTACAATTATATAAGGGTAAGGTAGATAAGGATTACTGTAGGAATTATAGGGAAATTAGTTTATTGAGTGTTGTAGGAAGAATATATGCTGGTATTTGGTCGAAAGAGGTGCGGTCGAGTGACTGAGGACTGATTGGTGAAGAGCAAGGTGCGCTTAGATGTGGTAGTGGATGTGTGGATCAAATCTTTACATTGAAACAAATGAGGGAGAAGAAGAATAAATTGTATCTAGGTTTTATGGATTTACAACAGGTGTATGATAGGATTAATAGGGGAGCTCTATGGCAGTTGTTAGTGATATATGGTGTTGGTAATAAGCTGCTGAATGGAATCAAAAGTATGTATGGCGATAGTGAAGTGTGTGTAAGAATAAATGTGATTGGTTTAATATTAATATTGATTGTGATTGGTTTAATATTAATAGTGGAGTAAGACGAGGATGTGTTATGTCTCCTTGGTTATTTAATTAGTATATGGATGGGGTTATGAAAGAGTGAGAATTGGGGGTGGCAGTGGATGGTGTTAGAATGATGGAGAATGGAAGAGAGTGGAGGGTGCCCTACCTATTATATGCGGATGATTTGATTTTGTGTTGCGAATCTGAAAAGAGTTTAAGAGGATTGGTAGAGAGATTTGACAGGGTGTGTAAAAGGAGGGGTTTTGAAAGTAAATGTAGATAAGAGTAAGGTTATGGTTGTGAGTGAGGACAGTCCTTGGTGTGAAGTTATGTTAGATGTTAAGCAGCTGGAGCAAGTGTCTGAGTTTATATTTAGGATATATATATGTTGGATGAAAAGGGAGCGGATGATGCAGTTATGAATGGCAGGAAGGTGGCTGGTGCAATTGAATCGTTGGTGGATGTAAACTGACTAAGTCTTGAGTGTGATAGGGTCTTACATGATGGTATGTTGTTACCTGTGTTAATGTATAGTAGTGAAACTATGGTCTGGAATAAGTGGTATATCTAAAGGACAATGAGTTCAGATGGACAATCTTATGGGTGTGTTTGGTGTGAGAAAAATTGATAAAATGAGGAATGAACGTATTAGAGAGTTGTGTGGTGTGAAGAAAGGGTAAATGAGAGAATAAATAAAAGTGCATTGAGATGGTTTGTTCATGTGGAAAGAATGGATGATAGTCGGTTGGTTAAGCTGATGTATAGTTGTGAGTGTGCTGGGAATCGACCGGCTGGGAGACCGAAGATAAAGTGGATTGAGTCAGTAAAGGAATGCCTGGAGGAGAGAAATGTGAGTTTAATATGGCCTACAGCACTCAGGAAAGAATTTAGCAATTTTTAATGAAACTTAAATCAAATACGAATCCATATACCCGTATTTATAAAACTACAGCTCAATATTATTAAAACCCAAAAATCAGTCATATTACATATTTAATAAATATATGAAAAGCGTATTATTACTAATCCACAGAGATACGTACATTCCTACTAAAAGCGTAAAAATACAACTGTGGTCTGCCGGGCAAATTTGTCAAAGTAGCCTAGAAGTCCTGACTCAAGCGAGTCTGGCAGACTCTGATTGCAAGATTGAGTCAATGATGATTCTATATGAAATTATAAATTAAATAAGTCGGTATAAGAGATGATCAAGTTAGCATAAATTTTAATTAATTAGTTAATTAATATTATTATATTATTATTAATATTATTATTATTTCTTGCTAATGTAATTTAAAATTGGGATTTAAAAAAAATGACTGCTACTAGAATCAGAAGGCAAATACAGAGTTTGCCTAAGAGTTAATAGAATGGATTATTTTTTTTTAAACTCGGACAAGTAACAGTTGCCACTGATCGTTAATATTAAAAAAGGATATCGAGTTGAAATTTGAGAGTAGGCGGCTTAACAGGTCGCCTTCGAACGAAATCATATATATTATTTATAATATTATATATTATATTATAATATATATATATATATATATATTGATATAGTATATTTATATATATGTGACTTTTTAATATTTTTTGGTTCACTAAAGGCAAGTAGGCGTTGCCTACTCTGAAAAGCCGCCACAATGGGGTGTATTATATATATATATATATATATAATATATATATATATATTATATATATTATATTAAATATATATATATATATATACTATATATCTATATATATATATATTATATATATATATATTACAGTTGTGTCCACCACTCACGGGCAGAGCCTTATTCAAGGAGGGGATGTTGTACGCCCCAAATGTTCACCAACTGACGTAAATTAGGCAGTTGAGCACAGACGCAGGCGTTAAAATGAGTGAAATTAACATTCAGTAGGAAACACAGCACAACGACTGGAAGAGAATTCACAGAAACAGGGGTGTGCCGGGGACAAGAGGAAACACGGTAGCGAACTAGCCTGGAGTTACAATATCAAACACAAAACCTCATGCTCAGCTACCTAACAGTGGCAACTCCTTGTTTGTTTATGCGAGAGGTCGTAAAGGCGGTGGTACGAGTGATAAGTTCCTCGGAGCACGTCTGCCGCTGCGGTACCTATAGAAAAGAGATAAAACATCAACATTGCGGAAAATACAGAACAGTTTATAAGCCTTTTGGCCTTTGACTCGACCCTATCCAAAAGCCGGGTGAAACAAGCCTCCGGATATGAAGAGCAGTACTTTCCAAAAGGGCGGATGAGAACCCTTGTGATAACTTGGAGTAACTGAGAAGAGGAAAAAATGTCTTGCACATCCTAAACAGAACTTCCATTCGTTGTGATGTGAGGTTTCCAAGATTTTTTTGTTTATGTTAAGGCCAAGGATGTTTATATTGTTTATCAGGAGAGACCGAGAGAATCCGTCCGAACGAGGTAGGAAACTTATGAAGGTGCTTACAGAGGGAGATTTGTAAAAAGTTGGGTTTTTAAAAAAGAATTGAATTTCACATGGTTGAGACAACCCCCCACCCGGAAATTATATCCAGATCAGCGGAATAGATATCGAAAAGATCAAGAATGAAGAGGCAATTCCTAGAAGTCAAAAAGGGGGAGTAAGAAGTGGAAATGGAGTTTGAAGAATGAAGGGTCGACGGTCATGTATATGGGTGGATGAGTTATGATGTACAGGGTGAGAAGCATCATTAATGAAAAGTAGGAAAAAGTAGGAGTAAAAGAAGAACCCTGTGGAACAACCACTATTGGAATCAGAAGAAGAAGTCCAACATCAACAACAGCCTGATATTGAAACGAGTTTGAAGAGAACGCCTAGACCTGATAGTAAACACAGAAGGGAGAAACCCAAGGAGGGAGCTCTTCAGAGCAGTGTACAAGTGCCATACTGTCAAATTCTTTTAGATTTTTTTCAAGCGCCATCACCAGTCTCCCGTAGTGTCCTATGGACGGGAAAACCAATAACTCAAGTAAGATAGGAAAGTATATCCGCCAGTAGACCTTCGAGCGCCGAAAACAGTACTGGCGATCGGATAGAAGTGAATGATATTCCAGATGATCTATGAAGTGAGAGTTGAGAAGGGTTTTTCTGAATCTTAGATAGAAATATCAAGTGAGACCTATAGGTGCGATATGTTAAAAAGATCAGAGCGGCCTTCTATTTTACGGAATAGTTTGGGACCATGTGCATCCTTCCAACAGTGAGGGAACGTGTTAGTATGTGGGCATGGAGAATTAGGTTTGAACGAGGGGAGGGCCAGCACGGAAGCACACACTCTCAAAACTCGAGAGGAACGCCATCCTGGCCAACCCGCCTGCCCTAACGCTCATGAGATTTTTCAGGGAGCCCATGCACCTGAATCAAATGTAATCACAGCCAAAGGCATAGGATCACTGAGCTGAGAAGCAAAGGAAGAGGATAAAGATCGTCCAGGATTGAGTTAGAATAAAATAGGAGGCTCGAAGAGATTGGCCTTTTCAGTTGGAATTTTAGCAACAGAACCATCAGATCGAAAAGAGAGGATTGGGCAGATTTACATGAGTTTGTTAGAGATTGTTTTTTGGGCAAGAAGGCCAGAAGGATTTGTCAGTAGAAGAATATCTATATAGTTATATATATAATATATATATATATATATATTAATATATATATAATATATTATATATTATTATATATTATATATATATTAATATAATATATATAATATATATTATATATATATATATATATATATATATATTACCGTAGTATATATATATATATATAATATATATATATATATATATATTATATATATTTATATATATATTATATATATATATATATATATATATTATATATAAATATATTAATATATATCACAATTCTATATTAATATAGACGTTTTCGTTTTCCCTGCATTTGACTTACGCTAGGTAATAGAATGCTTCAAGCGTTTTAGCACGAATTCGTGCAAAACGACCACGATTGGCTTACGAATGTCTACTTTGTTACAAAACAATTGGATATCAGCTGTTGTGACTGGAGGACCATCGATTTGGAATACAGAAATAAAATATAACAGATGGTTTTCTTACAAATAATCTGATCACAACTATTGGGATGGGTTTATCTTTGAAAGGAATTATATAGTTTATTTATTGGAATAAAAACTTCATTCAAATAAACGGGGCCTACCACGTCACCATAGTTGCTTTGTTGATTTTTTGCGTATGCACGTCCTAAATTCGACATTTTTAAGATTAATGCGCATAGTTGACAAAAATGATGGAAAAAACATTTCTTTAGTTTTGTAGCACAAATTGCAAAAACGCAAACAACTTTACAATACATTGTAGTTTTCGATTTGGTATTTGGGCTTCGAACGTAAGAAAATCTGAGTTTGCTTCGGTTTTTTGTCAAACTTACTAACATAAACGTAAGAAAATGCCGAACGTTAGGACGTGCTTCGCAAAAATGCAAAACAAGCAATATGGCGGCGTGGCGGCCCGTTTGAATTGATGAATGTTTTCTTCAATAAATCAGCTTTAAATATAATTTGTTCCAAATAGATAAACTCCTCACAATGTAAGATAATTAATTATAATATAAACATTTGTTATGTTTTATTTCTGTTATTCCAAATCGATGGGCTCCATCAAATAGCTGATTCCAATTGTTTTAAACAAAAGTAAACTTCGTAAGAACATTCGCGGTCGCTTTTTGCACGAAATTCGTAAAAACTGTGTAAGCCATACTCTTACGAGCGACGTAAGCACAAATGACAAAAGCGAACGAAACGGTCTAGGTCAGATAGATCAGGAAATATCGGACAAATTGCGGATATGCTCCTTCAAAATTCAAATTTTCCAACGGCTGTTTTCGAAGGAAAGCCACGCCTTCATTTGCCTACATTGTAAGAAATGTCTGCGTAGGTTCATAACCAAAATTTTAATTTTTATTTTTATTTTAATTGTAATTTTAATTGTTTTGGAAAATAACGTAATTAAATATTTTTTAT